>JAADJF010000023.1:115471-154498 GCA_012932015.1 Fusarium acutatum
CTTCTGCTTGAAAAAAAAAATTTTTTGGGTTCACGTACACGAAAAATAAACCTCTGTCAAAATGGGCTGGGAATATGCCCAAGTGTACGTATTCTCGGCGTCGTTGAGGGAGCGTTTAACTCATCCCTTAATAGGCATCTGAAATACACGATACCGTTTGGCGTTGTGTTGGCGGCGGTTTATAGACCGTTGATGTCGCGGTTGGATGTTTTTAAGCTTGTGTTTTTGATAACGGTGAGCTTTTTTTCTAGGAGGTCAACGGGCTTGAAGCTAATTTTTGCAGGTTGCTGTTGTTTCTACAATGTATGTTGATTTTGGAGGGGATTTTGTTGAGGTTTACTAACGCAGACAGCCCCTGGGACTCGTATCTCATCAAAAATCGCATATGGACTTATCCTCCTGGTGTCGTGGTCGGTCTGACAGCATGGGATATTCCAGCTGAAGAATTATTTTTCTTCGTCATTCAGACTTTCAACACCTCTCTACTCTACATGATTCTCAGCAAACCAACCTTTCACCCTATTTACCTGTCTAAGAAGACGGGCTGGGGTAAAATTGCTGGCCAGCTTCTTTTCGCATCAGCTATTATTTTTGGCCTCTTTTCTGTTTCCTCTGGCGGTGAGGGCATGTACATGGGCCTTATCCTCATTTGGGCCTGTCCATTCCTCTTGTTTCTATGGTAATACTCAACTTCAGAGACTGTTTCACGCTGCATATGCTAACCATTGGCAGGTCGATTTCTTATCAGTTCATTGTGAATCTGCCATGGACGAATACTGCGCTTCCTATTGCTTTGCCAACTTTTTATTTGTGGGTAGTTGACACTTTTGCGTTGCGACGGGGAACATGGAGTATCACTTCTGGAACCAAATACGGAGTCGTCTTGTGGGATGGCCTGGACATTGAGTAAGTGACCATTCTTCTGGGAGAAGTGACTATTCTAACAACTCACAGAGAGGCTGTCTTTTTCCTTCTCACCAACACCTTGATTGTCTTTGGCCTCATCGCTTGTGACAACAACCTGGCTATCCTCGACACTTTTCCTGAGCATTTCCCTCGTACAAAAGGAGTGCCCAGCTTACTTACCATCATCAGAACTCTTATCCTACCTAAAGAGAAGTATGATGAGGAGCGCATTCAAGGTCTTGTCAGTGCCGTTGCTTTACTTCGCAAGAAGAGCCGAAGCTTCTATCTCGCAAGCGGCACTTTTGAGGGAAGACTTCGTATTGACCTGATTCGTCTGTATGCATTCTGTCGAGCTGCTGACGATCTCGTTGACGAAGCTCCATCTGTTGATGACTCTAGAGCCTCAATCGAGAAACTGAGAAAGTTCCTTGATCTCGCTTATGAAGAGAATCAAGAGGAGCCTTCACAAAGGCTACGAGAATATGTTACGTCTAACATCCCGGAGATGTTTCACATGGCTCTTCTCCAACTGCCTACCTATTATCTACCCAAGCAACCCTTGGACGATCTTCTCAAAGGCTTTGATACGGATCTTCTCTTTGACAGAAAGTCCGGCGCATTCCCTATCGAGACCACTGAAGACCTTGATATATACGGAAGTCGCGTAGCTGGCACTGTCGCAGAACTCTGCAACCACCTTATTCTCTACCATACCCCAGAATCTGTCCCCGAAGACATCCAACGCGAAGTTGTTGCTTCAGGTCAAGAAATGGGCATCGCACTTCAATACGTCAACATCGCACGCGACATCAAAACCGACGCAGAAATTGACCGCGTCTACCTTCCCCTCTCCTGGCTAAAAGAAGCTCAACTCACTCCCGAAGATGTAATTCAACAACCCCATGGTCCTGCCATTGAAGCTCTCCGTCATAAATTGCTTGATCGTGCTTTTGAAAAGTACAACATGGCAAAGGGCGCTATTGATAAGCTTCCTTCAGAAGGAAAAGGACCAATTCGCGTTGCTGTTGAAAGCTATATGGAGATTGGCCGTGTTCTCAGAGAGAAGGGTCCTACCATGAAGAAGGGCAGGGCTACTGTTCCTAAGATGAGACGAATTCGTGTTGCATGGTCTGCATTGAACAAATAGCGGGGTGAAGCGTGGAGGACGTAATGGTAGAAGTCATAGATTCATAGATTATTCATTTTATTCCACTTTAAGTCTCTATTTTTTCATGAGTTAAAGAATGTCCCAAAGCATTTTCTACTCAACCGTTGGGATTTACTTGGCGTCGCAAGTCTCGTGGCGTCCTAATTTTCGTAGCCTCACAGTTTGACATTTTGACAGCACCACCACCATAAACCTACCAACCAATCATTCAACACGCATCCCATCACCCAATGCACTAAAAACCCTCCAAACCAAACACGTCAATGATCGTCAACGCATCAAGACTTCAATTCTCTCTGTCATCTTCAATAAAATACTTTAATCTCTCAAAATACAGACTGCGCCTCGTTAAGCGCAGGGTAACTTGACCTTTCACATGTACGCCAAGTCTCTCATTAAACGAGTGCGAAGGAAAAAGTGGATCAAAACAAAATGGAAGACGTCATTGACTCTATTGCTCTGGCTATCAAAACCGTTGGCTTCGGGTGAGTCGGTTATTGACTGAGCATCTTCACTTTTTACAGCCAAAATGAGCGACATTAAGAAATCTGTTATTGTTATTGGTATGTTTACTCTAATATCATGAGCTATGAGAAGGTATTGACTGACATTTATTAGGTGCTGGTGTCGGTGGTGTTTCTACTGCTGCGAGACTTGCAAAAGCTGGCTTCAAAGTTACTATTCTCGAGAAGAATGACTTTACTGGTGGACGTTGCTCCCTAATCCACAACGATGGCCATGTGAGTCTTCTCTCTCACTCACCTTACGCCCACTAACCTTGTCAGCGCTTCGATCAAGGTCCATCTCTTCTTCTCCTCCCTCGGTTCTTCCACGAGATTTTCCAAGACCTAGGAACATCTCTAACCGCTGAGGGAGTCGAGCTTTTGAAATGTGAACCAAACTACAACATCTGGTTTGGCGATGGGTCATCCTTTGAGATGTCCACTGATCTCACCAAGATGAAGAAAGCCATTGAAGCTGTTGAAGGCATCGATGGTTTTGAGAGATATCTGGGTTTTCTTCAGGAGTCGCATCGACATTATGAAGTCAGTGTTGAGTCTGTGCTGCGAAGAAACTTCCCTAGTATTCTGAGTCTGGCGAGACCTGAGGTGCTGTTTAATCTGTTCAATATTCATCCTCTTGAGAGTATCTGGACGAGAGCGAGCAAGTACTTCTGGACTGAGAGGTTGAGAAGAGTCTTTACCTTTGGAAGTATGTATATGGGCATGAGCCCTTTTGACGCGCCGGGAACATATAGCTTGCTTCAGTATACTGAGCTTGCTGAGGGTATCCTGTATCCTCGAGGTGGATTCCACAAGGTTAGTCTTGCAACCCGATATGATATGTCCCTCACTAACAGCTTCAGGTCGTTGAAGCTCTTGTCAACGTTGGTCAGCGTCTTGGTGTCGAGTATCGTCTCTCCACCGGCGTCAAATCCATCTCCATCGACCAAGCAACTGGCAAGGCAAACGGGGTTGTTCTAAGCGACGGAACACATTTACCTTCTGACATAGTCATTTCGAACGCCGATCTTGTCTATACTTACAACAACCTCCTCCCCAAGACTAGCTACGCAGACTCGCTATCAAAACGAGAGACATCCTGCAGTAGTATCTCTTTCTATTGGTCTGCTTCCAAGATCATCCCTGAACTCAACGCACACAACATTTTCCTCGCGGACGAGTACCAGGAGTCTTTTGACAGTATCTTCAAGGAGCACCTCATTCCCTCAGAGCCATCTTTCTACGTCAATGTCCCCTCGCGCATCGACCCCTCGGCTGCTCCTGAGGGCAAGGACTCTATCGTTGTTCTTGTCCCTGTTGGTCATCTCCTCTCCGACTCTGAGGGAACACATCGAGGTCTGTCCAAGTCTGGAAACTCTGGTGGTCTCGAAACAAGCCAGGACTGGGATAAGATGATCTCTCTCGCCCGCGACACAGTTATCGCTACAATGCGCGCGAGAATAGGCGTTGATCTTGCTCCTCTTATTGAGAATGAGATCATCAACACTCCCTTCACATGGCAAGAAAAGTTCAACCTTGACAAGGGTGCTATTCTTGGTCTGAGCCACTCCATCATGAACGTTCTCGCCTTCCGACCTGGTACCCAGCACTCCAAGTATAAGAACTTGTACTTTGCTGGTGCCAGCACACATCCTGGTACTGGTGTTCCTGTCTGCATTGCTGGTAGCAAGATTGTTGCAGAGCAGATCCTCAAAGACTCAGGATTCAAGAGCCATCAGATTCCTTGGGCACAGGATACTGCCAAGTCTCCCAAAGGTGGACTGGACAAGATGAGCGATTCGTCTTTGACTCTGTTCCAAGGGTTCCTGGGAGCTTTGGTTGCGATTCTGTTGGCTTACTACTATCTTGTCATTGCTGCAAATTAGCGAACATTAGTTGGATTGATCAGGAGTATTTCTTTGGTGTGATTACTTAGCTAGAGATAGAATGAACTCCCCTAATACCTATAACCTCCTTATATCCATGAGCCTCGCAAGTCAATAGTATGCAGTGAACATGACAACTATCTGATCGGAAAGAACCGGACTGTTAATAATCTTCATGCACTGTCCCAGACTGTGCTTGATCTGATCATCTCCAACCCCACCAAAACGTCGATCCCGTCGCGTTACATGGAACATTCCTATCTTGGCCTCAAACTGTCATCATTTTCGGCAAATACTCCACCAAAACTACTGCGGGATCTGCCATTTCACGCTACGGCTACCGGCAACGTTTTTAGTCACTTGATGACACGTTTGAAACCTAGTGGTGTGGACTCAACGTGTCAGTACGTCATAGACTCAATATCAGCCATCGCAGATTCTGACAACGCATATTGATGAACGATGCGTTTTGTTTCTAACAATGACGATTACTCGGCAGTTATTTCCGTGTGTGCTCTGGAGGGTCGGATATGAAGTCATGGAGAGGGAGATGGAAAACGTGGGAATGAAGCTTGGCTGCATTTAAGGGTTTGACATACCTGTCATCCTCTTGGCTTGCAGACATTGCATTTTCGCTCCACGAATACGAAGTTACTTTTTACTGCTGAGTTAATTGCTGTTCACCATGGCCGATCACCTTTATGCAAGAAAGAACGATGCTCTCAATGTTAACCGTGAGCCCTGTCAACCCCCAAGTCAAAACGAACTTACTAACAATTCACTACAGCTGACATTGTCAATGGGCAACGCAGTGACATTAACATTACCGTCAGAGGCTCTGACTGGTACTGGGCTGTCTGCGCAGGTGTGTAGAATAAAACGACGCCCAGGGCTGATTGATGAAAAGACTAACTGTTTTCAGTCATGACCGTTTCAACCTTTGCGTTTCTTGGGCTTGGAATGAGAAAGCCTCGCACCGACCGTATCTTCCAGTAAGTTTCATCAAAGTTCCTTTAGACAGCCTCCAATCTTTTCCAATCTATGTGTTCATGGTGTAGAGGTGTCATGTGCTTTACTGACCTGCTCAGCTACATCACTGCAGGTATTACCATGATCGCATCTATCGCATACTTCACGATGGCTTCAAACCTCGGCTGGACGCCTATCGCGGTTGAGTTTCAGAGGTCCGATCACAGGGTTGCCGGGATGTACAGAGAGATCTTCTACGCACGATACATCGACTGGTTCTTGACTACTCCCCTGCTACTCACAGATCTGCTTCTTACTGCTGGCATGCCATGGCCAACTGTCCTGTGGGTAATCCTCGTGGACTGGGTCATGATTGTTACCGGTTTAGTCGGTGCTCTTGTGAAGAGTTCCTATAAGTGGGGTTATTTCGCGTTCGGTAAGTCGTCTTCCATGCGTTGACACCACCATCACTAACATGCCTTCAGGCTGTGCTGCCCTCGCGTACATCGTTTATGTACTCGCATGGGAAGCTCGTCTGCATGCTAAGCACGTTGGCCCTGACGTTGGTCGAACCTTTGTCATGTGCGGTTCTCTTACAGCTGTTGTTTGGATTCTCTATCCCATTGCCTGGGGCGTCTGTGAAGGCGGTAATCTGATTGCTCCTGACTCCGAGGCTGTCTTCTACGGTATTCTCGATCTCATTGCAAAGCCCGTGTTTGGCGCCTTGCTCCTCTGGGGACACCGAAACATCGACCCTGCTCGTCTCGGCCTTCGGATTCGCGACATTGACGAGCGCATTTTCCCTGATGGTCCCAACAAGGCCACGTCTGGACATGGTGCTCGAAACGATACTGCCACTGCCTCCGGTGCTAATGTCAACCCAAACGCTTGAGTGGAAGGTTGCATATAATAATGATCAGGGGTCTGGTTCTTTGGACCCTCGAAACTTCGACATCAATCTCTAGCGGTTTTCTGGTCAATTCGCTAACCGTACCTGTTCTTTGTCTTTCACGAGCTGGATGCGTATAGTTTTCATGTACAAGTACTAGTCTGATGATACCCGAAGTTTGTTTCGTGGCACGGATATGTCTTGGAGGGTTGTTCTAATTGTCTAATCTCGATCTTTGCATCTTTAGTTCTGTTACATAGCGATATCTTACTTAATTCACTCATTAATTCAACACAGACCTGTTTCACCAGTTTGGTGGTGTACATTAACCCCTTAAAAGATAGGATTATATCAGAATAGTGAACAGATGGTTTTCGATAATGCCCCGTAGGTTATTATCCATGTGGAAAATATTCCAAGTTATCTAGCATCTAATTCTTTGGAGTCTATTACATCCAACATCATGATATCAAGCGAACGAAATAATTGTCCTACAATAAACTAACTAATACTACCTCCCTCGGCTTAGTCGACCTTTCTCTCTTCACTCTTGTCGGGAGTTTGCTGTGGAGTTGAAACTCTCATGGGCGTTCCCTCCATCACCGGTGTGATACCTCCGTTCATGTAGTGGTCCTCCCAGTCCATATCACTAAGATACTTGTAATCAAGGCCTCTGATCTCATGCTCCTCACTGGCCCGAAGATGCAGACCAGGGATCTTGCCGATGACGAAGAGCAATATGCATGAGATAACGAATGACCAAGCGGCACAAGTCACGGCACCTGCAATTTGGAGACCAAGCTGGCGATAGTTGCCATCCCACCATCCACCGGCATAGGCGTCGCCTGACACACCATCCAGCGCAGGAACATATCCAGTAGCAAAAAGACCCGTCAGGATGTCTCCGATGACGCCGCCGATTCCGTGGATGGCAAAGATATCGAGGCCATCGTCAACCGAGAGGATGTACTTGTACTTGACACAGTAAAAGCACACCAGCGATGTGACACCTCCAATTACAGGAGAAACATAGATGAGCGTGAATCCGGCTGCGGGTGTGATGCCGACTAGTCCTGCAATGATACCGCTGCAGAAGCCGACCAAAGAGAACTTTCGGGTATGCAGGTATCCAAGAAGAACCCAAGCGATTCCACCAGCACAAGCAGAGAAGTTTGTATTCGCAACGACGTAGATCGATCGGAGACTAAGGTTTGCGGTGCTGCCACCTAAGTTGAGGGGTGAAGGTTAGCTTTCGGCCGCATATCTCAACGACAATTGACATACCATTAAAAGCAAACCAGCCAAACCAAATAAGGACAGTTCCAAGAACCATAAGCAGTGGGTTATGTGGTTTGTAGTGTACGGCTGCCTTGCGATCAGTGATGCTGGCGTCGGGCAGTCGGGGCCCCAGCATAAACGACCACGCCAGAGCACCAAACCCGGAGGCAATATGGACTGGCCCCGACCCTGCGAAGTCGTACAGGCCTAATGCGTACAGCCATCCTGCGGGATTCCATTCCCAATAAGCTAGACTGCAGCGATGTTTGTCAGCGACTCTTCACGAGACAAGTTTTGGTCCGCTCTGGGTCCAGGCCAGGGTTGCGAGCCAAGAGAGACTGCGATGAATAACTTACGGATAGTACACAAAGGTTGTCCAGCACAAAAGGAACACCATGCTAGGCCATAATCTGCCTCTTTCTAGCATCGCTCCAGCCAGAATCATGGCAGTGGCGGTGACGAAGGTGACTCCGAAGATCGCATCTAGAGGACGTAATCGTCAGCCGGGATTGTTCGGGTACACGAAATTCTGTGTTCAATTACACATTCAATACATACATAGGATCTCTGGGATATCAGAGTTTGCAATCGATGGCTGGGCAAGGACGTTGTGGAATACGGCGAGCGACAGATCACCCAACATTGGGTTTGTAGTTCGAGATTGATACAAGCTATAACCATAAATCCAAAATTGTATGCCTACAGCGCAGGCGCAGAAAAGAGACTGTAGGATTATCGTCAATGCTGCTTTCTTCCTATGCATACCGGCATCTGTGTCGTGTCAGTGGACGGAACCGAGTTTCTCGATGCGTCGCAAGTCCCTACAAAGAAAGCCGATTGCAGGAGTGATCTGCCAGCAAAGAATTGTGCAAACAAGCATCCAGGCCATATCGCCCTGTAAACATCATTTGTTAGATCTGGTATCGTCGCCGAACTTTTCGTGGAAGCGCAATATTGGGATGAGAGCCGACAATCGGAGGCTCCGTCTCGCCGAATGACTAACCTTGTCATAAGTAGCATTTAAATCATGGGTAATAGGGTTACCGCCCGTGGGATCGTCATTGTAATCAGGCCACTCAGTGACCGGAGTGATTGTCGAAGCCATGCTGTATCAAATTTGGCAGAGAAACTGGCTGTCCACACTGCTGCGCTCCATCCCGACAGCAGAACCCACTGTCTTTAATGACTTCCCCCCTATGTGAGGCCCTGAATCACCGTATCTCAGACATATCCTAGTGTTTTGCCAAGAAATGGATATCATGGCAGAATCGGGAACATTTTTCCCTTTCCGGCGAAAGCACGCGAGATAAGAATTAAGGTACAAGATAACGTTTGCTTCATCGCGACGTGGCGTCGATTCCTTATCTTTGGCTGCATGATGTGTGGTTGGACAGATCTAAGATTGGCAGAGATAACGGACGAGCGGAATGCTTGTTCCCCTGGCTTCGACGCCGTTTTGAATCATTACAGAACAGAACAAAAGAGCATGACAGGTAGCAGAGTTCCTAACAAATACTCAGTATAATCAATCTTCTGGTCTCAACAGAGGCTTCAAGACAGATGTAAACCTCGTACTGTAGGACTTTAGCTGAACTTTAGCCTAATCTTATGGCATTTTAGGTAATCTTAGTACAGTGCCTCTATCGATGGCAGAAGGGTGAGTTCATGAGTTCACGTCTCGCAAGAGCCAATGGAAAGCGAGTGCTGTCCGGTACCTTGCAGGGGATGGAATTTAAGTCAGTAGTTAGACACGACCTTATCTTTGGCTAGGTTCACTAGTTGAAAAACGCGGAGAAGAGCATGAGACTCATTGGCGGGGAGCGAGGCCGCCGCGCGTTGTTAGTCTTCAAGGACGAGCCGAATTTAAGGTTGCGATAAGAGATTATGCTTATCTCTCTTAAGATTAAGGAGAGCCAATTAGAGGATGTTCTGAGCCCACCGTGACCGTTTGATTGAGTCTGGCTACCCGGGAGTACAGCGACTGCTCAGGTTGGGAACGCCAATGTTTGCATTTGTCAGATCATTTGGACAATACTCATATGTCTGTAGAACTTCTTATCTGAATTTGAGCGACTTCTGTGTTTCTTTTGACGAAAAATGGAATTGGTTGTGTATATGTGTGAGTTCACATGTAAAGAACTTCTGGTAAAACAGACTGGTGAAGAAAACATCGACAATCCTGCCCAAGCATTGAGCACCAGCACCTCATGACGCAAACGTGAGGGGTGATCATGGTATATCTTCAATATGGGAACTACAAATGAGAATAAGTCTTAGATATTCAATAAGGATCTAACTTCGAGCTGCTTTTTTTTTTATGAAGAGCTCGAGTGCTGGATTATTTCACATCATGGTCCTCGTTGAAATTATGGGGCTCTGGCTCATGACGCGCTACGCGTCTGTGGGAAACAAAACTTTTCTCACCAGAGAGGCGTTTACTAGGGCTTTGTACCCGCTTTGTCATGATGCTGTTAAATTAATAACATTACCGTCGATTCTGTTCGCGGTTTAGTTGTGGTGCCTTGTTGTAGCCAGTCAAACAAACCCGGCATGATTGATCTCAGAGTGGCCGAAAGCGCGCCCCTTCAGTTTGTCGCGTCTACCCCGATTTATCACCCCCAAGTCTTTGAAGGTGGGAGGATAAAGCGGGACATTTGTGAGCACTAGTGACTCACTGCGCGCAGTGGCATCGGTTTTAGCGAACTATGGTAACATGAGACTGGATCCTCCCTCCGTTGACTCCAGCGGCGAGAAGACACCGGCCTCGGCGGAAGCCATCGGATAAGTGGGGACGGCAGCCCGGCCAAAATGGGCGCCGACTCACAAGGCCGGCTCCACGGCCATGAAAGCCCCGACATGCCGATCCGTCATCACATCAAGTTTTATGAGCTTCGTGTTTCTTTACAGACAAGACTTTTATTTGCTTGAAGAAAACTTCTATAAAAAACTCCTATAATATTCTGTTAGATTCTGGCAGCATCCTCAATCGTCATCCCGCATACGTTATTCGGTCCATTCAGAAATGCCAGACCAATCTGTTGTAGTTGTCGGCGCAGGCCCTGTCGGCCTTTTCACAGCCTTGATCCTTGCTCAGAATGGAATCAAGGTGACAGTGATTGAGGCAGGTGAAGGAATCTCCCGTAGTCCGCGAGCCTGCGTGTATGTACTCTAATCCAACCGCCATTCATTCATTCACTGACATACCATGCCGATCGCAGACAGCTCCCTTGCGCTAATCTAGAATTCGTCAAGGCTGGAGTCATCGAAGAGGTTCTCGAATCCGCCTGTAGGAGCGATCATGGATACTGTTGGCGAGACGGATACGATACAACAAAAGTCCTCGCAGACTTCACCCCTCCACCATCCGATAACCCCAATCTTTGCGCAGCCATGATAGGGCAAGATGTCTTGTCGCAGATCTTCCTCAAGCATTTGATCAATACCGGAAATGCAGAGATCATCTTCAACCACGCGTTTACTCGTGTTGAAGACCATGGCGATTCAGTTACCGTTCACGCTCGGCGTGTGCTCGATGATCAAGAGCTCAGCTTTAACTGTCGGTATGTTGTCGGAGCCGATGGTGGTAAGAGTTCGGTTAGGAAGTGTGTAGGCCAGTCTCTCGAAGGCTACACCTGGCCAGACATACGGCTCATCGCAGTCAACATCCTCTACGACCTTGAAAAGTTAGGCTGGAAGCACGGTAACTTTATTGTACATCCTGAGGATTGGGCAATCGTTGTGAAACGTGGACCAAGAAATTTGTGGAGGGTTGCAACCAGCGTTCCATTTGCTCAGGGTGCTGATGGAGAGCCAATCACTGACAAGGCTGTCTTCCCCGTCATTAAAGACAGACTTTCTAGGATCTTGCCAGGTAATACTGATGAGATCATATACCTCCAAACAGCTCCGTACACGATTCATCAGCGCTGTGTATCAAAATATCGCGTTGGTAATATCATACTCGCCGGCGATGCTGCCCACGTAAGTTCTCTTTCAACATCGCATCCTTTGTTACTAAATACTCTCTAGCTCAACAATCCCGTCGGCGGACTTGGACTGACTACGGGTTTACTTGATGCCGCTCATCTGGGCAAAGCTCTGACGCAAGTTTTAAACGAGAATGCCCCAGAAACAGCCCTCGATGAGTACGCAGACGCCAGGCGCGATGTCTTCAAGAACTTCACGGATCCATTATCGACTGCAAATCTGTTGAGGGTGAAGTCGACTGCCCCTGAAGACGTCGCTACGAGGGAGGCGTTCTTCAAGATGTTGAATGATCCGAATGAGAAAGGGCAAGTATTTGCTCATATGGCAAAGGAGATGGGGTTATCGACTACCTTGGATATGAAGGATTTGGGACCACGACCACAGCTGTGAAGTTGAGAAGAATAGTTACAATAATTCCCATTGTAATGGGAGAGTAGTTAGCTTCTCAAGCGTCATGCGGCTTTTGAGGTGGTATTGCTACGTAGCTTACATTGCATTGTGCCCAGTATCACTATCAACGTCGCGTTATTTGTAACCATCATCTAGCATTCACGCAATATGATACAAAACATCTCACTGAATGCCGCTTACCACCCCAATGTACCTTAAGGCACATCTCCCTATCTCTATCGATCTCTCGCTATCCCGATTGCCAAGAGACTGTTTCTCCAATGCCTTTACATGTATAATATGACCCGAACAGTCCACCGACTTGCTACGCGCTTCATCAGGTGTCCAATAGGTAGCCACAAAGGGACTGGCCCTTCAGAATATACACTACCCGCTAGAATTGCAGGCTTGCTGCTCAAATAATTGCATGGAAAATCGCCCCAGTCTAATATTTTATCATCTGCGTTACTACCATCCCCTGGAGATCTTCTGAATATGAGTGCTGTCTTCTTAATCTTGACTTTAGCCGACGACTTTGAAGAAGCCAATGCGTTTCTACTTGCCTTCATCACACGCAGGGCATAGCTGTTTGAAGTGGAGGCGGGGTGCTAAATGGCCGGCGCGTCTTCCTACCGCCACCTGGCCTATGGGCCCGCGGTCACCGTGAAAGCCGTCTCCACCATCCCGATGGCATCTCTCAACGCTACCCCAGATCTCAATTCGGCAATTCTGGCTGGGGTAAATCTGGTAAATCTGCCAGCTATACTCCCCCTATTTGCCCCAGCACCTCTGCAGAATATTGTATTACGCAGCATGCGAATTCCAGCCACCGGCATTCAAACACGGATACCCCCTTTCCTGCAATCTTGATATAACAAAGCCTAGTCCCGCGGTGTTTTGCTACTGGCACATCCTTGCATCTCAAGCATTCAGCCTCTGAGTCGCATCGCCAACATGGCTTCCCAATCCTCCATCAGCGCGCCCTTTGAGCAAGATGCTGCTCGAATCCATTCCAAGACGTTGATCTGCCTTTTCGTAAGTCACTTTGCACCTCTGGCACCTCTAAGCTAACCAATGAACAGGCAGTCAACATGATATACCTCACGCAACTCCTTTCTCTCGTCGGCACAGGTCTCTTGGCAAATACCATGGCCGCAGCCGTCGGCGGTAGTAGCCAGACTGTCTGGTACTCATCCTGCATCACGATCCTCACCGTTGTTCTCAACCCTCCTATCGGCCAAGTCGCTGACTACTGGGGCCGCAAAACCATCCTCGTCGTTATGCCACTCGCTGGCGTTGCAGGTAGCATCATCGTGTCCCGAGCTCAAAGTTCAGGAACTCTCATCGCCGGATTCGCAATCTTGGGTACCACTTTCGGAAGCCAGTCGCTCACCGTTGCGGTCATGTCCGAAATTCTTCCTCGGCATTACAGACCTATTGGACAAGCGGTTGGAAGTGTATCGATCGCGCTTGGTTCGATCATTGCCTTACTCATGGGGGGCGGCCTACTCCGTCACGGCGACAACTCCAACTACCGCATCTTTTGGTATGTGACCGCCGGTTGTTACGCCCTTGCATCTCTGGGCTGTCTCATCGGATATAATCCCCCGCCCCGAGACCTTCAACTCTCCCTCAATGCATCGCAAAAGATCAAAAGCCTTGACTGGGTAGGATATACATTATTTGCCCCAGCCCTCGTCCTTTTCTGTATAGCCCTATCATGGTCTCAAAACCCCTACTCTTGGGATAGCGTCAACATTCTTGCACCCTTCATCATCAGCATTGTCATCCTGATAATCTTCATCGTGTATGAGTCGAGGTTCAAGAAGGATGGTATGCTTCACCATGAGCTATGGAGGCACAGAAACTTCGCCATCTCCTTATTTGTCATCTTTATTGAAGGTATCGCTTTCTTCGCCGCCAACTCCTATTTCGTCTTCGAAATCTCTCTCGTATATGATGCCAGTTTCCTTTCGGGCAGTATCAACTTTGCTATCATGTTTATCGCAGCCGTTGTTTTCTCTCCCGTCTTTGGCTTATGGTCCTCTAAATACAAGTCACTTCGGCCACCACTCGTCTTGGGTGCCGTCTGCCTTCTTGCCTTCTTCATTCTACTGGCAACTTCAAAGATTGATACTCCTCGGTATGCTTTCTGGATCTATCCTATCCTACCTGGCATTGCACTTCCTTCCATTGTTCCATTGACCATGGTTTCTGCGCAATTCGCAACAACACCGGAGCTCATCGCTCTCACATCTGCTCTCATGACTAGTATTCGCAGTCTAGGGGGCTCAATTGGTCTAGCAATCAACAATGCTGTCCTGCACAATGCTTTGGACAAGCAGTTAGCCAAGAAAATTGCAGAGGCTGCTCTACCACTCGGACTACCTACCTCGTCTCTGCCTGCACTTATCCAAGGATTGGCTTCCCAGAACAAACAGGCAGTGGCTGCCGTCCCTGGCCTCACACCTGAAATCGCAAATGCCGCTGTTTTAGGTATGAAGAAGGCGTACTTGATCGCTTTTCGAAACGCATGGATCGTTTCGGCTGCATTTTGCTCTCTCATGCTTATAGGTAAGTTCGACCTACCCATTCCCATTCGAACTCGACTGACCAAAAAGCCTGCTTCTTCATCAAAGAACAAGCATCCGAGTTTGATGCAACAATTGATGCACCAGTTGAGATTGATTCCAAGACCCTGGAAGTTGATGAGACCGTGCCGCCAGAAACGAAGGAGAAGCAGTTCGAGAGTAGGGCAGAAGTGAGCCACCAGGAGAACACTGGCTCTTGATTGATCTAACATGTTCAGAACCTCTAGGCTGTCTTGGTCACGTCGTGGAGTGGGTGGCTTTCCGTTTAGTAGCTCTAGGGCAATTCACGCAGTACATAGCTTCTGTGAGACTAGTGATTAGGATCGCCAAGATGTCCTCATTGTCATTAGCTGAAGAAATATTACCTGGTTTAAATGTTCCAGCCGGCTCTAGCCACACACACTCCGCGCTCGCAATTATGACCCTTTGACTACCGCTATGCTGGATTCAGGACAAGCTCTGTCACAACCAACAGCGCATCTCAAGCGCTCGGAATAACCTTCATAGCAAATAAAGTATTGACATATGTACATGATTCAACATGCGTTGCCATTACTTCAATAATTCATCTACATGTGCCTCATAGCTCATTTGCGTCCCCAAGCATGTCCCGTCCCACTTCTATCACAACTGTAGGTAATTGAGATGCTGATGATCCTCGTCAAGAAAATTGAGAGAAATGCCGCTGTTCCAATCGGGTTGAGTGTCTCCTGGCACGTATCTTGGTAATCCCCTTTCAGCCATATTGGCAAGTTCTGTCATCAAAGTCTCCGCATCTCCCAGTCCTGTCGGCTGAAGAAGTTGCTGCAGGTCACTGTCACCAGAACTGCTCTCCGCTGATATGTTCTCACTTCTCAGTTCCTCTACATCGAGCCCTCCGCCTATACCTATAGTGGGCTGGTCATCTTTCCGATTGTTGGGAACCCGTGAAGGGAAGAATAACGCAAATCGCTTCTCGAATGAGTTATCCTTGTCACGGCGCATCAATGAAGCCTTCAGATCTATCTCTAGTTAGTATGCAAGGATGTTGGTCAACAGGCGACACGTACTTATTATAATTGAGGCCAGATTCCATACAGTGGCATACTGCGACAAGACCAGACTGACCAGCTCACTATTATATGATCCGGTATATGAAGCATCAGTCATATCCTTTGACGGGTATGCTCGGTCTGATAACAGACAGCATGCCAGGAAAGGCTGACATAGAGGGATATAGTCCGGATACCAATGATAGAATATCCTAGATAAATGGCGCGGCGAACGCAATGTCTCTGGATGTTCGGGCTTAAAGGTGGCCTGTATGGTCGTGCGAGTGCAAGTCAACATGAGATGCATGCCGATAATCCAGTTATGTCTTGCTGCATCTCCTGACGATATTTCTAGTTCCAGTGTCTCTAGGTTGAACCTCTGTGACATGGCAAGTGAAAAGCACGTAATAGCATCAATAAGCTCCTCCTTATCCCGCTGACAGGTGAATCGACCCGCTGCAAATTCACTGGCGACACTCAAGAGAATATTGGCTATGAGAAACCATGCTCTCGGGTCCTGGTTCGGAGAGTCGAGAAGGAGTTTCCAGACCTCACTTGGCCTCGGGTCGACAATGGGTGAGTCAACTGGTCGGTCTGCAAACCATGCCTCGTCACCAACTGGGAGCTTGACCATCAGCATGGATCGGTTGATCGAGCTTGGCCGCCTGGACATGAGAGAGCCAAAAGTGTCGAGTTCCCAGGTAATCCAAAACGCACGACGTTGCTCTTCTAGAACTGACCAATCACCTGATTCATCCTGCTCATCCATACTACACAAGTTGAGATCGTAGGCTAGTCGGACACAGACGCCCGCAAGGATCCATGCGCGGTGTGACGGACCTGAAGCATATTCGTAGACAGCTAACAAGATGCATCCTTGCAGGTGTTCGAGATTTGGTGTTTGTCCGGTCTGGCACTTTTCGTAATACGCATTGGCCTTCCCCATAAAGACCTGTCCACGGTCTGGTGCTGGAATGCCGTGAAACCATGAATTCGTGGAATGGCGAGCTGCCAAGGCAAACATGCCGCAGAGCAGCAATGCCTCAGTGTTGGAGTGGTTTCTGTCATCGAATACGCCGTTCTTCATGAATTGGGAGAAGAATCGGGGCCTATGAAGCAGCGGAAGCCATCCCTGGGTCTTTGCGAAAAAGATGTGAACAAGGTCGGTCAGTACGGGCACCGGTACCCCCAACCAGGCAGCTGGCTCTCCTTCTGTTGAGCGGAAAGTAGAAGCTGGAGAGGTTGAATCGTCACAGCCGATGCTTGTGCCCAAGACGATGATTTCTGACTGTGATTCATCGTTGCTGTCGTCTCTCATAGGCTGGTCCTGTTCTCTGTCGAGAGAATTTGGTGTCTGTATATCGTTGACTTTCGGAAGCTGCTCCGTCTGCGACAACAGCATGTCGATGTCTTGCCCATCACCCAATCGTGACTCAAGCAGACTAACGAGACGCTCTGATTCACACGTCAGTACTCAGCTATTTCTACGGAGGACACTGGACTTTACCAAGCTTCTGTGAGTCAATCTGATTCTCCTGGCGACGTCTCTGAGGCATCTTTCGCTTTGTTGGGAACGTGCAGGATTGGCCAGTTCTTGTACATAAACCGCAGTTGGGCTTCCTCATGTCACCTGGCCCCTTGTCAGCTCGCACTCGGAAACCGGAAGTCGTAGCCTACATCGCGTCTTCTTTCTGTTTAGGCGGATTAGCTTGCATTAGTCAAGAAGCTGTATGGAAAGGCTCACATACCGTCTGCATTCAAAACAGGCGCGATGGCCCTTCCACGACCCAGGCGGATTCGGACGTTGTGCCTCGTCTTGTGTCATGCTGGGAGTGTATAGAATCTGTGATTAATGGATTGAGTGTCGCGATCCAACGTATGATGGAGTTAAGTTTGGAGCAGGTTGCATCAACTGCTCCCCAGATTTGTCGTTTGCGGGGGAATGTGGGCACCCGAAGCTCAATCTACCGATTCTTCCGTTGATTGGCCTTAACCGAGGGCCCTTGTTGCGCCATGTTCGTTAGTCCCAGTGGTGGGCCCGGTGAACGCGGTCTTTTCATGTCCGTGGTGAATTACGTGGAGGCTCATTAGACAGTTTGCTCATAGCTGTATTTATTTCCCCATATGACTTTTCTCAGAATGGCCCATTCAAGTCTAACACGTCCTTAAACTGTCCAAGATGGCTCCTAGTTCGGAAATTCTCGCCAGCGCTCAGCCAGACCCCGAGTTTCTCGAGGCATGTCCCCTCCTCCCCCACCAAAAGTCTAAGAACAGCACTAACAACGCCACTAACAGATCTTAAAGTCCAGCAGCCCTCCGCCGCTTCCGACCAATGTTGACATACCAACTCTCCGAGCTACATCGAATAAGCACAAAAATGAGGCGCGAGATGCGCTAGGAGGCCCTTCTCCGAACTTGACGGAGCGAGATATTGAGATACCTGTTCGTGACGGCAGCACTATTCTTGCCTATGTTTATTCTCCATCAGATGTCGTCCCAGGAGATGAACTTCCTATCCTTTTATTCTTCCATGGCGGTGGCTTTTGTCTGGGCACACGCCATGATGATATGGAGTCCAACAGAATCTTGGTGCTCAAAGCTGGTATCATCATAGTCTGCCTTGACTACCGTCTTGCTCCGGAACATCCATTCCCTCAGGCTATCCATGATGGAGTTGATGCTTTACAATGGGTATGTAATTATTCTGTGCCAGCTGTTGTTCGTAACGGGACTGACCTTGGGTAGATCGCTCAAAATCCTACGCAAGTTCACCCTTCCGCATCCCCTTCAGCAGGCTTCATCATCGGAGGCACTTCCGCCGGAGCCAGCATCGCCAACGGCGTGGTGTATCTAAACCGAGACCTAGGATCTCCTGCAAAGATCACTGGGCAGTTTCTCGGCGTTGGACCTCTTCTTCCTCCACCATTCGTTCCTGATAAGTACAAGGACGACTACGTCAGTCATGAGCAGAACAAAGACGTGACTATACCTCCAGAGGAACTAGCTCGCGCATTTGTTGGTAAGAAAACCTAGCTCGTTATGTTGGAGAGAAACTAAGTATCTGCAGCTGCATATAAGCCAGATCCAAACTCGCCGATCGCAGTGCCTGCTGTCCATCCATCAGGACACTCGGGAATTCCTCCAACGTACTTTCAAGTCTGCGGACTTGATGGTTTGAGGGACGAGAGTATCATTTACGAGCGGATTCTTCAGGAAGATAGCATCTCCACGCGACTGGATTTGTATCCTGGTCTACCCCATCACTTCTGGGAATTCTTCCCTCAATTGACCAAGCAGGTTGAGAAACGAACATATGATACGGTGGAAGGCATTAAATGGTTGTTGCATGGGGCGAAACTCCCAAAATTGTAATACTGATCTGCACGTCTGGAGAACAAGGTAGTTGTAACATGGAATTTCTGCTTAGCTATGGCAATTTCCGTCGCAAAAATGATAGCCGGAAATGTCGGCAATGAGAATATCTATTATTTCCCACTGGCCTGTTGTTTTCCACTGGTCTTCACTTAAACCTTGTTGAGTCTCCATTCTGTAAGCGTTAGTCAGCGATTGTCAGTATGTGTAAGACGCTACTAGCGGCTCTCGTAAGATCTCAAAACTCATTACAATGCAATATCGGTGAAACCTCGCTACATCTAACAAGGAGCGGCCGCTGTTGCCATATATTACCAGACGACAATGTCTGCTTTGGAATGACCCTAGACTTATTCTCTGCAAACCCAGCGTAACGACAGTCTCACGACGCATTGCAATCATGACAGCGTCGAATCGCCGAAAGGCACGCGACAGCGGAGATGTCGAAGCCAGGCCCAGCTCTGAGCCTTCAAATCCTCATTATCGAAGCAACAGCCAACCCTTCGCTGGAAGACTCGGTGCCAATCAGGCATATGTTGTCGAAGGAGGAACAGCGGAAGATGACCATTTACTGCATCATGCACCAGATGCTACGCCTCACATGTCTTTCTGGGAGTTGATGGACATGCGTCCGATCAAGAATCTGGATTTATGGAAAGCGGCGCTTATTGAAGGAATTGGTACCAAACTTCATCAATTAGCCTCAAGTTCCTAACTGACCAGTATCAGGTACTTTACTGTTTGTGTACATCACGATATGGGTAAACATCTCTCCGGATACTGCTCCAGCTGCCCCAACACAACGATTTGGGAGTTTTGACAATGCTACTTTCCTGGGTCCTCTAATTGGCGGTATAACGAACCTTATCTTCATAACGCTCTTCATCACGTCTTTTGGAGCGATTTCCGGTGCCCATTTTAATCCTCTGATTACCTTTGCGACTTTCTGCGCTCGATTATGTTCACTGCCACGTTTGATACTCTACGTCGCAGCTCAAATCGGCGGTGGTGCCCTGGCTGGCTTGTTAGTCAGGGCAAGCTGGGGAGGTCGTGACTTCAAAGTCGGGGGATGCTGGCTGTTCACGGATATCGTCCCGCCAAAGGAGATATTTGTTGTCGAATTGGTGTCATCTACTCTGCTCCTCTTTCTCGCTTTTGGTGTTGGCTTGGATCCAAGGCAAGCAAAAATCATTGGTCCAGCACTGGGACCTTTCATGGTGGGATTGAGTGTTGGGACCATGAGCTTTGCCAGTGCTTTCGCGCGATATGGATACGGAGGTGCAGGTTTGAACCCTGCGAGATGTATGGGCACCTTTGTCGGGAGTCGATTTCCGACCTGGCATTGGATACACTGGGTTGCTGATGGAATTGCTTGTGTCATACATGGGGTATGTTACTACTTTATCCCGCCGTGGACGGAAGTGAGGCAGTAAAAGTTAGAATAGCAATCACCATGTTACTTCAAATAGAAAACTATCATTCAAGGCTACTTGCTATTGCACAACAAGCTCAAACTCCACTAACTCCTTCTCGCACCCGCTGCCAATCATTTGTCATTGACATCCACCAGAATCTTAACTTGGTTGTCCTTATCGGTGATCAACGCATTGATACCATCCTCAACAATGTTCTCCATCTTGATCTTTCTCGTGATCATCTGGCTAGGCTTAATTGCCCCAGACGCGAGGTTATCGATGACCGCCTGAAAGTCCTCCCGTTGGTATCCCAAAACGGATTTGTAGGCGCTCTCCTTGAAGGTCAGCCAATTAGGGTTGAAAGGAATCTCCTTCTCCCAGATTGCGATGTTTACAACAGTGCCTCTTGTTCTCACAACTTCGAAAGCACCTTTGACGCTATTTGCTGTTAGTGTCTCCATGAGATATGATGCGGGGAACTCACCTCGCTGGTACACCAGCGCAATCGAACACAACATCAGCGCCCAAACCACCAGTCAAGCCAAGAGCGATCTCTTTGAGGTCCTCTTTGATCGGGTTCACAACCTTGGTGGCACCAAACTGCCTCGCAAACTCCTGTCTCGAAGCTGCAACTTCAGAGACAATAATTTCACTAACCCCCTTGGCCTTCAAACACAAAATCATCGCCAAACCGATTGGTCCACCACCCAAAATGGCAACTTTGGACTTGTCGTTTATCTCCGGCGCTGCAGACATAGCATGCCACGCTACAGAAAGCGGCTCGACAAGTGCTCCGATCTCG
This sequence comes from Fusarium acutatum, assembly GCA_012932015.1. Taxonomy (NCBI): domain Eukaryota; kingdom Fungi; phylum Ascomycota; class Sordariomycetes; order Hypocreales; family Nectriaceae; genus Fusarium; species Fusarium acutatum. The sequence continues at coordinate 136,659 of JAADJF010000023.1, forward strand.
AGCGGCAGATCCTTTGGTAGCGCAAAGACGTGCGTCGCGTTCACACAGACTGACTCGGAAAGACCGCCGCCACCACCAGAGAGACCAAGGAATCCACCGGTATGGCAAACGTTCTCGGCGCTGGTGTGGCATGCTGCGCAGTGGCCGCAGAAGAGGGTTGGTTGGACTGCGCAGGGCTGACCTACTTCGAAGCCGGTCACGCCGGGGCCAACTTCGGAGATGATTCCGGAGAATTCATGACCGAGTGTCACGGGAATACTTTCTGAGGTGAGAGGGTGAGGTTTGGTTGGGCAGAAGTTGGGTCCTCCGAGATATTCGTGTAAATCTGGTTCCTGTCAGCATTCGGCCGGGCGTTGAACTGCGATCCTTACCTGTGCCGCAAATACCAACAAATTGAGGAGCAACCTGCCATTATCAGCATTTCCATCTGAGTGGTATAATAAGAGATACTGACCTTCACTTGGCCTGGCTGCACTGAAGGCTCAGGGGCCTGCTCGACACGAATGTCCTTGATACCGTAATACCTAGCAGCTCTCATGGTGGCGTAGAAAGACCGATTTATGTTCCTGGATACAGGCCCACGGAATTGTTGATTAAAAAGGTTTGTAAATACAGAAGTCGGTAGTCTCATAATCTCTCAATTTCTCTTCTCCTTTCGTCAAGAGACAGCGATCAGCAGGCTCCTTATATAACTGCCAGGTTCAAGCTCACGTACGATCAAGTCAGTTCACTGCCCCACCATCCGACATGGGGGATCCGCATCACGAGTTCCGCAATGCAGCCGCAAGCACAAAATCTCACTTTTCATGCATCAAAATACATCGTTTTCATTCGTGTTTTTTGCTTGATGTAACGGTTCGAGACTTCAAATGCGGGGGAAATGGATGATCTTACTTGTTTCGTCTTCCTTTGACCCTTTCCCCGGATTCAAGAGTCTGAATCTGGTCAAGCGGGGCCTGAGCCGATTCGAATTGTCGGAGCCGATCGTGCGCTAACTTGTCAACGTAGAAGGAGGAAGACGGCAGATTGTGGATGCGAAGCGGATGGAAATGCCATGTTTTTAATTCGCTCTATTGAGGATGGCTGTCTTGTCAAGAAAGGTCAATAGCATATCCATGGCTCAGCACAGTATTTGTCTCCCAGCTCTCTGGTCTTCCTCTTTGTCTCCGTCGCGTTGATCGGCAGTTCAAGCTTCTCATGTCTCGACAAAATACGCGTCGCGTATCCCACAGAATTTCTCAAGGTCCCGGAAATACAGAGGAAGGATATCAGAGACGCTGGGTTTAACTTGCGGCTCTTTCTAGAAATGGGTTTCCGCAAGAAAGCCGATCTCGCAGGCAAAAATGGGGATATGGCTCGTTTCCGCCTCACTGCGTCTTGGCTACGGTGGAGTCTCCTGTCAATTTCTGTGTATGACTGTGCAGTGGTGTGACACGGGACCCATCAATATCTCTTACCGAGCTGTCAGATAATGGTCCTTGATAAGCGATTGACATCAGGATATGATCTTCAGATGAGGCTGATCCTGTCACTCGCCTGAGAGTTTTCTTGTACATAAACCAACAAGTAAGTCTAAGCGTCTGATGAGACTGCAACACGACACGCTGTCGCAAACATCGGTCGACATATTCTGGTAGAATTGAGCTTTGCATAATGATTACAAGCAAAGGATTATCTATATAATAGTACTTAATTGGGGTCTTGTTGAAACAAATGTGCCATGGAATGTCAAGTCGATAATAAAAGTCTTTAGCCAACAAGACATATTTTTCTTTCCAGTCACTCATCTTGCCAGCCACTGTCCAACCCATCCATTGAATACAATTGTTTTGAGGTTGAGATTCTAGAGCATAATAAGTAATGAGCCCATTGAGTTAATAGATAGGAACGCGTTTCATCACCTGGTGATTGATGTAAAGCGTGTTAAACCGAACATGTTATGACAATGCCCCTACCCTGCACTGGGACGATTGATGGAGGGGGTCTTGGAGGGCGACTCCAACTCCGAGGGGTTGGAGTAACTCCAAGCTAGAGATAAGATAACACCGATAACGATATTGTTGGAGCCTAGCGTCACAGCCCAGTATCCATCTTGGTCGGCACGTACGTTACTCTCTAACTATGAGATAAGAACTACGCCGGTATCGCCGCGTTCAGAGTTCTTTCCCAGTCTAATGTTCAGCTTTTCTAACCCGTTATTAACAAACTCTCAAAGTTGGCTAAAAAATATGTCGATCTTCAACGGTGTTGCGCTCGTGACTGGGGCGGCCTCGGGTAAGGACCCTGTCACCTTTGCCGTATTCAGCTGACTCGTTGTAAGGTATCGGACGCGAGACAGCTTTATCCTTTGCACGGGAAGGATGTAAGAAAATTGTTGTAGTTGACCGTGATGCAAAAAAGCTCGACGACACAGAACTGGCCATTAAGGAGACGTTCCAGGATTTTCAGGTCTTCGCTGTGCCAACAGATATCTCCAAAGAGGAAGACATTGAGAATCTCTATAGAGAAACTATCAAAACTTTCGGTAGAGTAGACTATGTTGTTAACGGTGCTGGTAAGAGTTTTCTTGTTACTGAAGAGTTCTTTGTCAAAATACTGACCATATAATAGGCGTGTTGAGCAACAATAAGAGGTCTCATGAGTCTTCCGTTGAGGAATTCGATCTGATCAACAATGTCAACTATCGGGGATGTTGGCTATCCTCTCGTGCTGCTATTCAATGTATGCTCAAGCAAGACCCTCTCCCCACTCATGACGGAAGACCTGGCGTTCGAGGAAGCATTGTCAACATAGCCTCACAACTGGGAGTGGTTGGTCGCCCAGCAGCACGTAAGTGTCGATATAAGCTTCAGATATGAACCAAACACTAACCGTTACCAACTATAGCGGCTTATTGCGGGAGCAAAGCAGCTGTTATTAGCATGACAAGATGCGATGCTATAGATGTATGTATCTCGGCAGCACCTGACTTGGTAACATTACTGACTTGCATAGTACTCTAAAGATCTCATCCGTGTCAACGCCGTTTGTCCTGGTCTTATCGATACAGCGATGACCCGGCCTCAAGCTGATGTCTTGAGTCCTGCCATCAACATTGCTCCAATGGGTCGCATGGGTAGCCCACAGGAAGTCGCTGATTGCATATTGTTTCTTGCCAGCAGTAAGGCAAGTTTTGTTCAAGGAGCTGCGATGATGGTTGATGGTGGATATGTCATTAATTAGTTGTACCTATCGCTGTAATAGAGTTTTCTTCCGGTGGGCTGCACGACGTTCAATGATATTCCTTAGTAAGGAGGCAATCTCTCAACCAATCAGAAATCGTTCGGGCGAATGGTTTAGTGGTATAATACTCCCTTAGCATGATTCATCTGAATAATCTGGGAGTGGTCCAGGGTTCGATTCCCTGTTCGTCCAACTTAGGTGGTTTGATTCCACCTGTACCATCTTTTTGCCCTTTGTCGCTCCGGTCCGAGCAGCCTTTATTAACGATGCATGTTGGACTTGACAATGTATGTGAGCGACTTACTGGATGTTCTATGAACTAATTGCTTTGCAACTGAAAGTAGATACCTTATGTATTGGCCTCCAACTCCATTTTAGTCGTAGCGACCCCATTCATCTCCACTACCTTCGTCATGATGTTGAGGTCCACCAATCATCATTACCAATTCTTCGTCGGCATTGACGAGATGGGTCGGGATAGCACCAGTGAAACCTCATAACGTAGTTTGAGACGTGATTTCAAATCATCTCCACCAGCAGTAGCTTCCAGACTTCGTGTTCCCTTCAACAAGTATATAAGTTTGTCCCCAGCACCCTGTCAATCACCCATATCAACAAACAGCTCTATCGAAAGTCACAGGGTCTCAAATCTCAAAACACCGAATACCCAACATGTCTTCCATCAAGCCCCTCATTCTCCACGCTCATTCCACGGGCCCCAACCCTTTCAAGGTGGCCATTCTCCTTGAGGCCCTCAATGTCCCATACATCGTTAAGCTCTGGCAGTTTGGTGATGTGCCTAACGGTGTCAAGGGTGAACGCTTCCTCAAGATCAACCCTAATGGCCGCGTTCCCGCTTTGGAGGATCCCAACACCAATGTCACCAGTTGGGAAAGTCTGGCCTGCATGAACTACATCCTCCGTGTCTACGATACCGAGAACAAGTTCGGCGCACGTCAGGAAGCAGGCGAGCAAGGACGAGCTGATGTCGACGCCTGGACTAGCTTCCTTGTCAGCACTCTGGGACCATTCCTTGGTCAGTGCAATTGGTTCCGACATTACAACAATGTCAAGAATGAGAATGCATATGAGAGATATCAAGCCCAGGCGTACCGATGCTTTGGAGTTCTGGAGGAGCAGCTGAAGAAGCACGGGGGAGACTGGATCTTGGCCGGGGATAAGCCGAATGTCGTCGACTTTCACTTCGAGCCTTGGATGAGACAGTATGAGTATGCTGGTTTGAGTCTGAATGATTATCCCAAGGTGAAGGCTTGGTTGGATCGTGTTCAGGCGTTGCCTGAGGTGAAGCAAGCATATGAGAAGATCAAGGCTGGGGAGGAGGTTTAAACACAACAAGTGTAAAGCAAGGCACTTCGATTTTGTCAAAATAAATTCAATTGTTATGATCTCCTAGAAAATTACCATCACGGATTGTTGACTGTGACGATGTTATTAACGGGCATCATGCGTAGCGGATATCTTGGCGGCTGCTTCATAATGACAGACTTTAAAAACAAAAGTCGCCGTACCTCATAGCTTTGACACAATTGTAAGGAGAAAGCTTGGTTTATACAAAGGGAACATCGCTTGTTGTCTCGTGACGACCGCGTATATAGATTCATCCTCCCGTCCTCCAAATTTAAGCAAGTTATCATGAGCAAATAGAAACATTCAGCCACATGTCTCAGCCGCAAATTGCACTTCTGGTGGACCCTTTCAATTGGCAAAGCCTCGATATTGACCTTCCCGATGTTGATCTAAGCCATTTATTGCCTCGAGTCATTTCACAGGAGCTTTTGCCCCTGGCGCTCCAAAAAAATTCGGTAGTGCAAGTTTATGGTTGCGTGTGCGTCCGTTAGCCACTGGAAGCTGTTGCCTATCTCAGAAGGTGGTTGGTTGGTGCTTCTAGCTGAAAAGAGATGATGGCTTGCGAGATAGGGGGCATGGAGGCTGATCAAACAGGTTCTAACCACTTTGAGATTACGGCGTCTTTGAATTGATTGCCTCGCTCATCTGTACGTAGATACAATCCAAGCCACGTCCGGATTTGCAGAAGAGGTGCAGTAGGTACATCCAGCATGCATGCGCTGATCAATGCCGTCTCATACTGATGTTTTAGCCAGCTATGCACAGCAGTTCAAGCGCGCGACACTTGCAGTTTCTTCTCACCACCAATTGCACATGCTGTTCCAAGAATCCATGCTTATTTCCCTGGCATTGGCGCCAAGTCGATCCGTCAGGATCAGCAAGCGGGCCGACATCTACGGTCCCACTCTGAGTTAACGTTGGTGTGCTAGGTGTGCAATGTGATCGATGTGTTGTCCATCTTTACGGGAAGACTTCTTTCAAGGCTGCTGTCAAGTCTATAGCTAACCAATTTCCAGATTTACCTTCTGTCGGTGCGTGGTACACTGCTTTGACAGGTATGCAGCCGAGGTCTATTTCAGAGGAGGAACTTTCTGTTATCGGATCACTCCGAGCATGTGGCAAAGACGCCAAACCGGCGCTCAGACATGTACAACCCCATCGAGAATAGTGCAAGGTCTAGCTGAGCCAAGCTCTAAACTCTAAAGTCTAGTGGTTGGTTTCAGTGAAGCGTTAAAAGCTAAATGCGCTGCCATCCGCCAGCGGAATTTTCCTTCTTCAGTTACCCATGTCCCCTTTTTGTCGCATCTCAGTTCGGCGGTAGAACCAAGGCTGTGGCCGCCAGCCAAGCATCAATGAATATCAATACTTCTATTGTATGTTTGTTGAATATGTACACATTCTTGGTACTAACTGAACTTGCGTAGGCTGTACAAGCAGTACTGCTTGTATTGGCATTAGTTGTTCTTGTTCTACGATCCTGGGCGCATTACCTCCTCAAGCAGAACCTCCTCAACCTGTCTGATATCTTCGCATGGCTAGGATGGATCTTCAGCTTGGGATGGTTCATCTGCTCGACCCTTGCGCTCCAAATTCTCATCGACAACCCTGCAATTGGATCTGAGCTCGTGGTCAATAATGTTGAGTACTTGAAAGTATGGGGATAAAGCTGCTGCGAAACGGGAACTACAATGCTGATCAACCATGTATAGACCGTGTTAGTGGCCGAGTACTTCTTTGATACAGGGATCTACTTTCCCAAGATATCCATTGTTCTCTTCTACTGGACGTTAATTCCCAGGGTTCTGGAAACCTTGAGAAGAGCATTACTCGGAATCTCGATTTATCTCGGTTGCGCTCTGCTCGCGTCGGTGCTCACAAATACTCTCATATGCCTACCTTTCTCCGATAACTGGTACGCTTGATGACATGATTTGCGAATACTTTGAACTGACGGACATCAAACAGGTCCATCGAAAATCAGCTCAAGTCAGCTTGGAATTCATACCCTTCCTTCTGTATCCAGTGGGCTCTCAACTTTTCCACGGACTTGCTGAGTAGGTCCCCAAAGCCTCGTTGCTTTTTTTGTTTATCTAACATGGTCTTAGTATTTGTCTATCCATTCTTCCTACTGAAACACTTGAGATTGCGCAAGGAACAAAAGATCGGTCTCATTGGCGTCTTTTCCTTGGGGACCATCACATTGATAGTCAGCCTTTCCCGATTCATCGCATACAATGTTACCGACTTTGAGCTCGAGGACGAAATTGGCAGTATGTTTCATTACTAAAGCCCTCTTTCAAATGCATAAGCTGACCCAGTGGATAGACACTTTATCTCTCGCCGAAATGAGTACCGCCGTCATCGTCGTTTGTCTCCCGGGCCTCCGAACATTCATCGTACGATCGAAAAAGTCTACAAATCGCTCGTCTTCCCACCAGCTCAGCGGCTACGGCAACCACACAAGGATCGGAGTGGGCCAAACATCCAAGACTGGCGCACATAAAGGACAAGCGCCACCATCGTCTTATGCAAAATGGGGCGTGAGAGATGATGAGATCGAGTTGGTAACTCACATACGCGTTTCCCACGAACTGGCGAACCCGGATGCTTGTAGCGCGAGCGAACAAAGCGCGACGAGTCGTAATTTGGGATTATGATCTTTACAATAGAGCTTGGCGTTGGAGGAACTAGATACATGATTTATGAAATAAGAGGTATTGGGATTTGACCGCATAAACGCACATGTTATCACGCTGGAGGCTTCACATATGATGGCAGTTACATATTGGATAGACGAACAGAGTATGATATCATTTGGGACCTCTCTTAGAAGCCGAACCCTGAAAGTTCCATATTTGATGGAAGATAAGCTCCAATGGTTAACTCAGAAGCCATGGCATGTAAAAGGGAGGTAATGGACTAAATAAGCTTGAATTGAAATTCTATACTAGGCTTGAGTCATAAGAATCTACCTATCATTGTTCTCACAACTGAAGGCTCCTCCAATAAGTCCTTGTGAATAAGCATCAATGATGTTCTGGATAACACCATAGGTTCCACCAATAGTCAAGAAAACAGACAACGCAATCATCAACCAGTTAAGATAGTAAACGACAACCTGCCACATCTTTCCCTTTCGGTAGTGCTGGTGGTCATAAACCCAAAGATATCCAGGCAAACCCAATGCGAGAGGCGAAAAGGTAAGACTTCCGGCGAGAGCAAGGAGGTAGTTGAAGATGGGGATTCCAGAAGCGAGGAGGAACGAAACAGCCGACATGGCAGTGGTGCATCCCAGCCAAACTGCCCAGTGAACCACGGTGTTCTTCTGGAAGTGCTCTGAGTGTCGAAGGAGTCGAACGAAGAGGTACTTGGCTGCGACGTGGACATATAAACAGGCACTAACAAGGAGACCAGTGAGACCAATACCATAAGCGACCTTCTTGATGGTAGGACCTGCACTTCCCAGCGATGGTGAAGCAACCCATTGACCGCAGTACTTGTAGACGACAAGCGAGAAAGTGAGGTATGACGCAGTGACGATACCCATGCAGAGGTATACGGCCTTGTTGTAGTCTCGAGGTCGGCGCATCTCAGAGATGACTGGCAGGAAGGCGGAAGTTCCAGCGCCGCTGCAGAAGATTGTAGAGACTGATGTGATGGCCGCAACAAAAGTGGGATGGCCGATGACGTGGTAGCCAAAGTCGTAGTCTCCGGTTTGAGGAGCGGCAGCAGGTCGATCGAGGGTTGTAACACCGACACTAAGACATATAAGCAAAGAAGGCATACTGGATATGAGACACTTACACGACGATGAAAACAGCGACGTAGACTGTCAAGAACCCAGCCCAAGTAAGCCACGCAATGTTCTCAAACTTACGGACACTTGCAAGGATGAGAACAGCAATTGTCGCCACTAACATGAACCAATTGGTACAGATAGCATGGTTGCTAAGGACATTGAGTGCCACTGAAGTACCAAAGATGCCTGAAGCACCGACAATGGCGTATGTGACGAGGAACAGGACTCCAACGACCTCTGAAACGGTGGCTGTTAGTCTTTGTGTATAGCATGCAGTCGAGTTGACTTACCCTTGAGCCAAGTACCTCCAACTACATTCGCCATGTCGGCGATGCTGTGACAGCCAGCATGTCTATTTCGGAAGTTTCCTTGGACAATGGCACAGTAGGTGTTGAGACCTTGCCACCCGAGGACATTGATCGCACCAGGGAGAGCACCAAGGACGAACATGGCACTCGGAATTGTGAGGACGCCAGTTGCAAAAATGACTTGAATAGTTAGCTTAAGCTCCAAAGACATGTTAAAAAGGACTTACCCTTAAGAAAGATGACAGAAGCCTGAATCCACCCAACAGTGCGGAAGTCAACCTTGCCAGGAATTTTCTGAAAGACCTCTCCATCATCAACACCCTCCTGTCTTCCAAGCTCAATGCTCCCATTGCTAAGCATACCACCAGACTGCTTCTCTCCTTTCTCTCCTTCAGAAGAACTCATGTTGGTCGAAGTAATGTTAATAGAAGATGATGAAGAAACAAGATGGATGAATGTAGGACTCAAAACGGTGGGATCGACCTGTCTATTATCACTTGTCGATCAACACCGGCAATCCTCGCCAAGCTCAACTTTATCAAGAACCCAGCAATATCTCCTTGTGGATGCTTCATCAAAGTCCAATGATAAGGTCTGGGGTAAGAAAACAGCCCCTGTAAAACTCTGGGGAAGATCCTGACTCGTAGAGTGATAAGAGAGTTGGAGCATAGCGTTGGAGTTGGAGACTAGCGTGGGATTAGTTCTGGGCTGAATGGTACCCCATGATAGGGTAGTGGGCTGATAAGCGTCATTACCCCTCTTAGTTATCGGTATTGGTATAATCTTTGGGTTGGAGACGCGGGGAGACTGCCGCTTGCGTGATTCTTTCGGGTCTAGGTTCTAGAATCTTGACGTATTTCTAGCCAGAGCTATCTGAACCACTTGACTTCCTGGAGATTGTTCACATCATTATTGCATTGCATATCGTGTTCCAGTCCTCAATTGACCCCCACTCCTTTCCATTGTTACCAAAGCCATCGACACCATGCCTAAGCGTATTCTGTGCTCGTATGGAGTTGATGTTGATGCCGTTGCTGGTTGGCTTGGCTCCTATGGAGGCGAAGACTCACCCAGCGATATCTCCCGTGGCCTGTTCGCGGGAACACACGGAACTCGTCGAATGTTGAAGCTGTTCGACAAGTACAACATCAAGGCGACATGGTTCATCCCTGGCCACAGCCTTGAGACTTTCCCTGAAGAATGCGCCATGGTCCGTGATGCTGGGCATGAAATAGGGCTCCATGGTTCGTGATATGACTATCACATGTTGGCCCCTGCAACTAACCATCGTCCGATAGGCTACTCTCACGAGAACCCTTCCGACATGACACTAGAGCAACAACGTGATGTCTTGGAAAAGACTCACAAGATGCTCACAGAATTCTGCGGCAAACCTCCTCGCGGAAGTGTGGCCCCTTGGTGGGAGACTAGTGAGGAGGGTGTCGATCTCATGCTGAGCTATGGCATCGAGTATGATCACTCAATGTCTCATGATGATTGCCATATGTACTGGCTACGAACTAATGATAGCTGGACCAAGATCGACTATAAGCAAAAGGCTGAGACTTGGATGAAGCCACTAGTCAAAGGCCAGGATACAGGACTTGTTGAGATCCCAGCAAACTGGTATTTAGATGAGGTAAGTTTCGGAAATCATCGATTCAAGAGCCAAGGACTAACGTTCGTCACAGTATGTCAACCCGCTTGCGACAATGCCGCTGAAAATAATCCTGACACTGTGATAGCCTTCCCCCCATGATGTTCATCAAAGACGCCCCCAACAGCCACGGCTGGGTTAACTCTCGCGATGTTGAAGACCTGTGGCGAGACCACTTTGACTATTTCTACCGCGAATACGCTGATGATCCCGATGAGATTTGTGTGTTTCCTCTCACAGTTCATCCGGATGTTTCCGGTCGGCCGCATGCTCTGCTGATGCATGAGAGGTAAGAGCCAGAGGAATTGTAGACCGCGCTTGGGCTAACGTCAGACAGATTGATTGAGTACATCAACAAGCATGAAGGTGTTGAGTGGGTGACGATGGAACAAATGTGTGATGAGTTCAAGAAGAAGAACAAGCCACCAAAGGGAGCTGTTATGCCCAAGGCTCAGGAACAGAAGTAGGGTATCATTGTTAGTCATAAATAAAGGGTTTCCAGAGCCATATGCCCCCATGTGAAGACTTCAACCGATGTTCTTGTGAATAAGTATGTCCCTGTACTTTTCCAACCCAACACCAATTATGTTGATGAAAGGCCATTGTGTGTTACTCTTGAAGAAATGTGCCCATATCTTCAAAACAGCCAGGCATAAATTACTGGGATCTCGGAAGTCAAGAAGACTTGGATTATCCGTGTCAACGCCTTGATCAAAATCGACGACCGTGTATGCTTCCTCGACGATGCATCTCACCCAGTGCAAGATCCGGTCTTCGCTATCTGGACTGTCTTTTAGCGTCAAAAGTCGGGGCATCCTATCAAACACAGACTTACCATTCAGTGGATGCTTGGCAATCGTTTCTCCAAGTTTCGATAGCCACTTGCTCAGCAACACTGCGCAGTCAAGGCCAGATAGGGAGTGTCTCACGCTCCAGAAGAAAGCCTGGCTTCGGGCGACTCGATCAACTCCAAGTCTGACCGGGATGCCGATCATGTGCGCTGAGTAAAGGAGTGCGGCAATCACGCCATCACTTCGCTCGATATCGGGACTGCTTGCGATGGCATTGGCGATGCGTTGCGGATTCCGTGTCTCAAGCTGTCTGTAAGGGCCCAAGTGCAGATATATGCGGACATATGCCAGTGACAGAAGGGAACTGGAAGTGAAGGGGATCGGTCCGTTCTCATTGTTTGGGTCGAGGGTTGACTCTGGAGCCTGTTGCCAACACGAAGTCCACGAGCGCAAGCCTCGTTCAAGTTTCTCAACCTCTTCGCTCGGAAGGACAGCCGAGCTGCTGGTCACCGGAAGGCTCAGATCTCGGACGATGTGTATTCTCTGGAGTAGTCCGTGGAGCAGGACATAATTGCCTAGTGGCGTAGGAATCGGCAATAATGGCGCTGTGTCATTCTTGTTCTTAAGCAACAATGACAATGCTTCTCGGAAGAATAATTGTGGCTCTTGAATCTCTTTTGTTGCGGCGCGCCATAACGCTGGCGTCGGAGCTTTCCATTCCTTCGTGGAGCAAGGCAACCGAAGACCAATCTCGTTACTACGGAGCGTTGGGTACACATTGTATGCGATGCTGTGAGTATGAAGGAAGGAAAAACCGATGAGTTTCGAACGTCTGTTTGACTCTTGCTTGATCCAGGTCTTCCACTCGTGCCACAGTGAGTTACCGTCGCTTGGTTGGCCTGATGGTGTTGACGACGCGGGCTCATCGGTGTCGTCGAGACCAGAGTTCCGTAAGATTTGAGTGAGAATTCCTTGCAACATGAAGGACTCCTGGACCATGGGTGATTTCGGTTCCCAAGTCGCAAAGCCCATGAGGGTGATCAAGGCCCTGATGGTCTCAACTGCCGAATCAGCCTCCGTATCGCCACGCCGGCTATTTTGTGAAGTGACATGTGGTATGGGAAGCGTTGACAGACCGAATGAGTCTGAATCTTTCCTCAGCCTTTCCATCAGCAGCGCTTTACCGGCGAAGAATAACCCCTCCGAGGCTCTCGACTCAAAACAGTACTGCGCTCCGATAGCAGCGATGCCGAATATTAGCTCAGGCGAGTGATCGTTAATCTGCCACGTCGGGATGTGGATGAATGGCATATGCGTATGGAAGCCGCCAAAGAAAGAAGTCACGTAACGCGTGAGAGCGTGTCTTGATGGGACACAGAACGCTGGGTCAAGGAGATGGGTGTAGTTTAGGATGGATGCTTTGAGTTTCGATCTTTGCTCTTCGGTGACTTTGAACGGTCGTGTTTCGGGATCAATGGCCCTTGGATCTGTCCGTGTGAGCGATTACGTTGATCAAGGCCTGAAGCAAGGACTTACTATCTGTGTCGGAGACATAATTGGATATCCGATTACCCGTAGGTGCAGAAGGAAGCCACGAGCTGAACGGTGTTCCAGCTCGTGTTGGAGCTCCTTGCCGAGGCGAGGTTGCTTCATTATTGTCTTGTGTAAGCGCGGGATCGATGGGTTCTTCATGCCGGTCAGGGTCGCCGAAGAAAGGGCTCCACTCGGCAGAGAGGCCGACGCCGTCGAGGAAACTGGTGAACTCGCGGAAGTGGGTGTCAAAGTCGACGCCTTTTCGAATCAGCGCTTGAGAGAAAAATGGGAATGGGAGTACTGACCGCTGTCGAGCATCTGCGGTGACAGAAAGTTGGGAACGAATTGACCATCGTCTGCACTTGGTTGATGTTGCACTTGTTCATCCACTGTCTGGGGCACAGCAACAGGGAGCTGCATCGGCTGTTGTGTTCTCGCACAAAACCATGGATCAACACTTAGGCCCGACAGTGACACAGCGGCAGCCAAATCTGGGTCACCGATACTGTCATTCCTCTGCTGTACTACAGTCACATTCCCTTGCGCAGGTTCAGGCGATGGCACGTCGCCCTCATGCTCGGCTAGCCTTTGATGACGCGTGAGCAAGTCACGTCTCGCAAACGATGCCCCGCAATGGCACAGAAACGGTTTCTCTTTGGTATCTACTCATCCACCCTCACATTAGCCAGCTACCCTATCTTCAATCGGATAGCGAGACTCACGTGTTCTGATGTGCCTCTCAAGATGCTCGGTTCTCTTGAAGCTGCGCCCGCAATGTGGACACATGCGTAGATTGACTCCAGCTCCATTGTAACCCACTCTTTGTCGCTTGTTTGGAGTCTCGTATGAGCCGACGTTGTCGCCCATTCTGCAACAATGACTCCAAGAGTTGGAGAGGAATCGTGATGGAGGAGGCGAATGGGGTACCTTGGTTTATCATGGAGTCGTGGGTGGGGCAGGCTTGGAGTAGCGTCTGATAGCGTTATCTTTGGTGTGTCATTGCGGGGAGATAATCGACTAACAGGATAAGGAGGGGATACCACAGTATCGCGCTAGTTACATATCAACTTGATCAAGATGGGTACGTGCAGGTTTCGTTGCAAATGTTCAAGAAAATTACAAAGAGATATTCTTAGCTTTAGACTAAGGCGAGATGGGATTTTGGAGGTCAAGACCTGTAACTTTTAGTCATGCTACGTTCAACAGGCATACGAGACAAATGATCAAATGTAATCTGCATAGAAATATATTGAAGTTCCCTCTCCAGGCACTAAACACCGGCTTTACAGATGTGAAGATTCTCTAACGCGTCGAACCTCATTCAGCACATCCTCCGTCTCTTCAACCGTAGACTTCCCCTCCTGCTCCCAGTCAAAACTACTCTCCAGCGCTTTCGCAACGTTCAGAACCTTTTTCTCTTGCCAAAGACCACCAACGATCTGTAACCCAACCGGCAGCAAAACACTCTCATCATCAACAGCCTTTGACCAGCCAACAGGAAGCGACAGAGCAGGATTACCCGTGACGTTGAAGATGGCAGTGTTGTTCGTCATCCCGATGCTTGGCTCAAATGACTTGAGCACAGATTCTCGTGAGCCGTGACGCGGTGCAACGAAGGGTGTTGTTGGCATGATGATGACGTCATATTCTTTGAACTTTGCTTCGTATGCGTCGCGTATTTGGCGGCCGATGTTGACGGTCTTTGCGTAGAGGCCGGGGAAATTGCGAGAGAGATATATTCCGTTGATGACAGTATTCTTGGTTGATGGGAAGAGCTTTTCGAATTCAGAAGATGTCCATGGAAGACGGGCTTGCTCGAACTCAGTCAGGTAAAGACCTCGACGGCCGTTAGCCTGGCCCAGGATGCCTGCAGAGCCGGATATGCGTTGCTGGATGGTCCATATTGAAGGGCCTTCTTTGTGAAGGGGAATTGACACTTCGTCGACTTTAGCGCCGAGAGATTTGAGTCGGTTTATCGTGTCGAAAAAGGTTTGCTTCACGCCTGGTTGCACCATATCATTATCGTAACCCTCTTTCAGAACGCCAATTCGAAGACCCTTGACGGATGCACTGGCCAATGAGTCCAAGTAGTTAAATGATCCAGGTGATGGTGCGCCAAGTGATCGGTCGTCGATGCCGTCGTATCCTGCAATGACATCCAAGCAAGCAGCAACTTCGTCAACCGTCCTGGCGAGTGGTCCCGCATGATCATCAATCTGATCGCCACTCGTGATACCTGTATATGGGACAAGTCCATGCGTTGGCTTGAACCCGACACAACCGCAGAGTGATGCTGGTACACGGATGCTACCGCCTTGATCTGTACCGATGGCAATGTCGGCGAGACCGCCCGTGACAAGAGCCGCGCCACCGGAGGTACTGCCGCCGGCAGAATACCCTGCTTTGCGCGGATTGTCGATTGTGCCTTGTGCACTTGTGAAGGAGGATGTTGAGTTGCAGAAGTTTTCGCATGTTGCTGTTCCCGTTATTGCGGCTCCAGCCTCGAGAACTCTTGTGACAACAGTCGCATCAGTCGACGGCGTCCAAGCGGGGAACGCATCGCTTCCAAAGAACTGTGGTACACCAGCAACAGCGATGCAGTCTTTCAGACAAACAGACTTGCCCGCCAATGCTGAGTGTGAAGACTTGTCGCCCTCGATGATGAAACGGTGCGCCCAGGCATGACCATAGCTTTGCTCGTGTTCTTCGGGAAGGTGGATATTTTGACGGGGAAATCTTTCGGTGTCTGGGACCGGCTGATAGTCAGGGAGATTGGAGACACGTTCTGCGCAGTCGTGAACTGCTGCGAGGAGGAGTCGGTATTCTGATGACTCTTCGCGGCGGACGGTGAGGTTGAGAGGGTCAAGTAGGGCCTCGACGTCGCCTGCTTGAACAGGGTTGCCACTGGAACAGAATATTAGTATTCTCTCTTGAATTGTGAGTTTGGCTTGGAAAACGTACGGTAGAATCTCTTTGAAGAAAACAGACATGGTTGCGGCGTCGATCGAGGAAGAATGGCGTGAGGGAGGTGTCGAAAAGTACTAGCCAAGACAATCACAGTCTAGAGACAAACTTATCAGTTTATCAACATAGATAAAGCCATGCCATCATTCTATTTCTAAAGACATGATTGTTAATCTCGACCCGCTTCGTGGTCAACTCAAGCTGTTGGAGTACCATGACCATGGCTGGAGACTTACCCCAAGATCCCTGTTGGGGTACTCCAACACCATGACAGGGAGGGTCTTGGTGCGACAGTAGTGTGGCGACAGAGCCTAGCCTCAGGGAGCAAGAAAACACAAGACTTTAGAAGAGAGTGCCAAAATAAACTCAGTAAAGAGTCCTCTAAGCTTAGGCTAAATTACCTAAGATCTTTATCACTTAGGATCAAGGTCCTGAGATTTCTTTCCTCCCCTAGCCCAGGCCGGGAGATAACGCAGCAATCGGCTCTGCAGGTAGACAGTCTTGATGTCGCTCTTCGAGGTTGGAATCCGAGAGCTTTGTGAAACATAGAGAAGCAAACGCAATGGCGTCCAACGCAGCTTTACCATCTCAGATGAGAGCGGCCTACATCGCAGAAGTGAGTGTGACTACAAAGAATTAGCCGCCATGGACGAGTTCTGATACTTCCCAGTATAACAAACCGTATGCCTTGGGAGAGCGCCTGCTGCCCTCCATCCGAGACACAGACATCCTCGTGCGGGTTCACGCCGCCGGATTCTGCCACTCAGACCTACAAGCGCTGCAAGGCGAGTTCGAGAAACCAGCGCCCATTGGTCTGATCCCATCTCATGAAATAGCCGGCGTTGTCGCGAAACTCGGGAGCAAATACAAAGGAGATCTCAAAGTCGGCGATCGTGTTGGCGTCCTCAACTTCAAGCATGCTTGCGGCTCATGTGTAGGATGTCGCTTGACGCAGAGAAGAGGCGACGAGCTTGATCCCAGATTCTGCGATAAACGGGAAACAGCCGGCTTCTTGCACGACGGAGGATTTGCGGAGTACGTGTCTGCTGACCCGGAGACAACTGTCAAGCTGCCGGACTCGATCTCGTTCGAGCAAGCGGCCCCGCTCGCTTGTGCGGGAGCAACAGTCTGGGGAAGCCTCGAGGGCGCGACGACGGGCTTGGCAAAGGGAGAGACGGTGGCGATCGTGGGTATCGGCGGACTCGGGCACTTGGGTGTACAGTTCGCAAAAGCGCTCGGGTTCAAGATCGTTGCGGTGGATAGCAGAGAAGCTGGTCGACAGCTAGCATCAGACGTGGAGAACTCAGCACTGAAGCCTGACCTCGTTGTGGACTCCTCCGACACCGCAGCCGCATCAAAAGCCATCTACGACTTCACCAACGGCGAAGGAGTCGCTGCAGTAGTTGTCTGCACGCCATCATTGGAAGCGAATCGGTGGGCGCTCAATATTCTGAGGATCAAGGGGACGTTGGGAATACTAGGTCTCCCGCAGAATTCGTGGCAATTCGACGCGGCGCCTATTGTGTTTCGGGAGTTGACGATCAAGGGGAGTTACGTGGCGGGGAGAGCGGCGACGGAGAGGATGATGAAGGTCGTGGAGGAAGCGGGCGTGAGGTCGCATTTGACTGTGTTGCCGTTCGAGAGGATTCCGGACATTGTTGAGATTTATGAGGATGCGGCGTTCAAGGGGCGGATTGTTGTACAGATATGAGTAACGAAGAGATAGTGAGACCAAAGAGGCTTTCAGGTGTAATCTGACTGTACTTGCAAGAATTTAGTGGAAAGTCTGCTGGAGATGCAGCTCGAGCGGAAGGCGAGTCTTGATGGTAGGAGATGAGGATGATTCATGTGACTCCACAAGCTCCCTTCTCACAACAACTCGGCAGTCAATTGCACACAGGCATTCATCTACACAGGTCACAGTAACACTGACCGTTTCTCTTTCTCGGCACACGCGCCCGAAATCTTTTATATCTTGTACACTAAGGTCACGTCTACTTGTTTCTTTGGCATCACGCACGCTTCCCTGTGCGGGAACAGACTCGTTCATGTACTCATTACTGTGAGCTAGATGTGTTATTTGCAGTTGAGACCTGTGGCTGAGAGCTTGAAGTCACCACGCTCTTCATGTACTCCGTTGCCTGGTCCTTCATCTTGACAATGTCACTGTAGACGGCCTGAGAATAGACGTGGATGGC
>JAADJF010000024.1:0-116046 GCA_012932015.1 Fusarium acutatum
GACTTAGATATAAGCTATTAAAATCTTAGCTATTTTAAGTCTAATTTGAATTTTAAAAGATTATTTAAAAACCCGCCTTTAAGGTGAAGAGTGGGGTGTCTCGCACGCTTGTCTGTCTCGCACGCTTATCGTGTACGTTAAACCAGTATCATCATCGTCATGAGGTGTTGTGTTGAACTCCGCACAATTGTATGCCCGCTAGATCCCGGCATCCAATGAATGCCTCTAAAATTTCACCACCATCAAATTCCTAAAACCAACATCACCACCCCTCCTCAGCATGTCCGCAACACCATGGATATGTCGAACCTGCACAAGAGCATTAACACGCTCTCACATGCGCCAATTCGTGCGCTTCGCAACCAATGGTTCGACCTCCCCCCTCAATCTTCCTCTTCCCCCGCTAACCATCGCAGATGCCTCACCACTGCTCGCACCCGCCCTCCTCCAGCGCGCCCAGTCCCTAACAACCGAACACGACGACCTGCAAAAAACCCTCAATAACTCCTTCGATTCTACCATTGCGAAACGTGTCGGCGAATTATCCCGTGTGGCTGAAGCGCTGAAAGCATGGCAGACCTCTCAAGCCTCCGTCGCCGAATTAACCTCCATGCTCAATGACCCCGACCAAGACGCCGATCTCGCTGCCATCGCCCGCGATGAACTCTCCTCCGAGACAGGAAAACTCGAATCCCTCGCCCGCAGACTCTCCGCCAGCTTAACGCCCCGCCACCCCTTCGCCGATTTCCCCTGCATGTTGGAATTCCGCCCTGGGCCAGGTGGTCTTGAAGGACGGTACTTTATGGACACTTTGTTTAAGATGTACAAAGCTCTATGCATGCGCCGCGGTTATCGTCATACAGTAGTAAAGTACGAATTCGCCGATACCGCAGGAGACTCCTCCTCATCCGCCGGCGAAAACCCCCTCCAAGAAGCCATTCTTGAAGTCCACGACCAAGGCGCCTTCGACATCTTCCGCAGCGAAGCAGGCATGCACCGCGTGCAACGCATCCCCAGCACCGAGACCAAAGGCCGCGTGCACACCAGCGCTGTCGCAGTCTGGGTTCTCCCCTCATTCCCCGAGAACGGCGCTGCAAACATCGACTTTGACGATCCAGAGAGTGATTTCTACGTTAATCCCCAAGAGGTCAAGATTGAGACGATGCGAGCTAGAGGTGCGGGGGGTCAGCACGTTAATAAGACGGAGTCTGCTATTCGGATGACGCATTTGCCTACTGGTACTACTGTGTCTATGCAGGATCATCGGTCGCAGCAGCGAAATCGTGAAGAGGCGTGGAAATTGCTTCGTTCGCGAATTGCTGATCAGCGACGAGAAGCTCGTGAAGAGGAAGCGTCAAATCTGAGGAACAGCGTTCTGTCAAAGACGCAGATCACACGAGGTGATAAGATTCGCACATACAACTACAACCAAGATCGATGTACCGACCATCGCGCAGGCGTTGACGTGCACGATCTACCGAACGTTCTCGAGGGCGGTGAAAAGCTAGATCGAATCATGGACGGCGCAAAAGATTGGCTTGTGAACAAGGATATTGAGCTCCTCATGGCCGAAGAAGAAGCCAAAGAAAAGCTCAATAGCAAGAAATAGAGATGTACAACACTGTAGCATAGACATTGTATTATCATGTACAGAACCCGCTGTAGGGAACCCCAAAACTGTTGAATAGATGACGATATCCGACGCTTCATATCTTCGTGCCATTATACGTATCAAGAACCGAACCAAACTCCAGCATGCATCCGATGAGGATACCGCGCTCCAAGCTAACTCCATGCATCAAAGTCCATTTCACATTAATCCTCCAAGGACAACCTTTCCGATACTAGCCACCTCCGTCTTGACATGACTTCGACTTTGTTCTTCGAAATCCCGTACTATGCCTTGCACGATTATCTTGCGCACGCGCGAATCCGCTTTCGTGAAGAGTTCGGCGACAGGTGCAGAACACTCTCTAGGTGAAGGTACCAACGCCAGAAACCTTGTGTAGCAATCGATCAACACGTCGCACAGCGTCGCAAACGTCTCAAAGTAATCGGGGTCGAATGGTAACGAAGGCGTGAGTAGAAAAGTATACTCTTCTCCAGGGAGGAGGTCTGTTTCAGCAGCTGCAAAATTCATCACTGATGGTGCAGGGCCACCGGCTGCGGGGAGAGAAGCCATTTCGTCGACCATGGGGTGCATGTCAGCTGCTGATGTTGAGCGACGAGATTTACCGCCTGGACGACGGAACATGCTTGGCAGACGCGCGCGGGTGAGTGATGCAGCGGTTGATGACTCGCCGTGGAGTTGTTGGAAGGAGTCGAATTCGGAGAGGAGAGAGTTTAGACTTCGGAGGAATTCGATCGAGGTGGAGGAGTACAGGTCGATGATTGTGGGGAGGGAGAGGCCGAGGAGGAGATGGTTCGTTGCTTTGCGACCAAGCTTTCGAGCGTCGAGGGAGGGCATGCGAGTGAGGTCCGTCTTTTCAAAGAGATATGTCTTGAACCAATAAATCCGACCTTCATGTCTATTCCACTGTTAGCTCCCATTCAAACCACTTCGCTCAAGGTCCAAACATACGCTTTCCGCAGATACTCCAACGTCGCGATGCGCTTATTCGCAAGCTCCGTAACATGATGATGCATAATACCCGCCTCATTCTGCTGCCACATTCCCGCCGTCCCAACCGCCCCATTCGGCATTATCCCAATCGGTGTATTCGGCACAATCCCCCCATGAAGGGTCGTCGACCCCGTCGCACTCCGACTCAACATCTGTACTTCCACCGGCGCCGCCTCCACACCGTCTGGTCTCGGGGCTACCTTGGCAGCAGCAGAAAGAGCGTAATCCGGCAGCGCAGGAGGCGCCGTAGCATCCGTGACAAAAGCGTTAGGCCCGTTGCCAAACGAACTCCCGCGTCTGCTCGACAGCGATGCCTTCCGCGAGAACGAGGCTTTGCGGTCTTTGGGAAGGATGCTTGTGTTTAGAGGATCAACGGCGTGGCCGTCGCGCGTGGTAGGGCGGGAAGCAGAGTTGGAGGAGAAGATGGATGTTGAGAAGATGGGCGTGCCCGTGTTGTTTGGTGTTTTTGGAGGCATGTTTTTGTGAGGATCTGCCCTAGGGGGCGTAAGGTAAGTTTGCGTTTGTGGTTGTTCTCTAGCCGTGCGTTAAAGGAGGGCGAGGGGTGTGTGGTGATCGGCAGTCGAAGGAGCCAACAGCTGGCGTTTTCGCCCAGAGCCGCAAGCGTCGCAGTGAATCCACGCGGGGGTCGTTTGAGATTAGGTGTTTCCGTCTCGCTACGCCTTTGGCGCTCAGCGCCGCTTTTTTCGCTTCGATTATCGTTCTCGTGAATCTCAATATCGGATCGTCGTGCTCATCAGTTACTGTCGAGTAAAAATGGTGGTGAAAGGGTGTATCGCTGGAAGTTGAACCCCTGGTGCCGAATGTGGATTGGGCGGTAATTGCTTTTGGAATGGAAGGAAAATAAAAGATCCAGGGCCTTGCGCGCCCATGGGTAAGGTGAGATTGAAGATCCGCTAAACCACCTCCAGCGAGAACCGGAATAAACCACCATTCTTGGCAAGACGCGCATAGAGGATCGGTTTCGTGATTTTAATTGTGAGGAATAAGGGCCGATTGAAGATGATCGTCTGTTTAGTTGTTACAGGCTCAAACGTGTTGCAGCGAAATCGGGGACGTTGTTAAGGCTATACGAGAGCTATGCGCGTAACGGGCATTACACTCAAGTCTCGACAGGGAGTTATACTCGGACAGGTGTATGATACAGTGATATGCTTAGCGGGCCATTAAATAAGGAATTCTTCACCGTTTTCATCAGTCTTTAGAGCATGCAAGTCAATCACAGGATCGCCTACAGTACCACCATGTAAAGCAATGTCTTACTTACCCTGCAGGAGCAAGATCGCATTCATTGCGACGGACAGTTCTGTCAGCAATACTATGTGAGACGTGTCTAACCAGTATGGTTCATTGCTTAGCTCACTTGGCACCAAATGATTATGCAAGCCAGACTTGCATGATGTTGTTGAGGGAAGCTATTTCTGTTCATTACTTATCTTCGCAGAGGCTTTAGCCTGTGAACCAGGGCTGAGGTCCTGGTGGGCGACGTTTCTCATTATGAACTTTATGTAACATAATTTGATCTTGTTTTTTTAGGAATAGTAGACCTGTTAACAAAAAATGTCTACGGCCAGCCAGTCTTTGCGCAGAGCACGAGCTTCAAGGCCTCGATTTAAGCTCAGCCCAGCACGCTAACACCGTGACGTCTTTGTGAAACCCCAAGACCCCTCACTCACTCACCTTACAGTAGCATCACAGCCATCCTTGATAAGAGCAACAACACATACATACCGGATAACACCCAAAAATGACAGCAATTCACATTCTACGCCATGGCCAGGCTCTACACAAGTAATTCACCCCCCCCATCCCAATCCTCACCACGCTGACAACCCAGCGTCGAAAGAGGCTATCCCCACCGCGACCCTCCCCTAACAGATCTAGGCACGCGTCAAGCCCGCAATGTCCAACAAACCATAAAAACCCAACCAGATCTAATAATCGTATCACCCATGACGCGGACCATACAAACAATGTACATAGTCTTCCGGTATCTCCTCCACAGCACCAAAACCCCCGTCCAAGTATGGCCCGACCTTCGCGAAGCCCACGACGCAACCTGCAACAAAGGAATTTCACGAAAAGAATTAGCAGACAAGTTTCCAAACCTTGACTTTTCAGGTTGTCCAGAGAAGTGGGACTATCCGCTGCATACCCCGGATGATGCGACGGTACGAGCCGAGAGAGTTCGGCGGCGGTTGAAGGATGTTGCTAGGACTGGGGGCTATAAGAATATCATGCTCGTCACGCATCGAGGCATTGCTGCGTTTCTGGTGCAGGGTGATAGATTCAGTGTTTGTGGTAAGAGTACCAGTACAAAGTGAGATTCTAGCTGACGATGTAGAACACCGATCATATCGCTTCGCCACGAGTGAAGAAGTCGACAATGCAAGGCATGGAGTTAACGTAGATACAGGGCTTGAGCAAGATTTTGGCCCGACAGTTTTGATACCAGCTGAGAAGCCGAAAACTCGCCAAGAGAAGTCAAGCTGACAGGTAACTACTATCAATAGATGCTGAAACCCTGGTCCGGAAACATCATCTCTAGGCTTAGCCGATCATGAGGTTTGAGGAGGATACAATCTTGCACAACAGTGCTGACCTCGTCTCACTAAGCAAAAACAATGATCAACCGGAAATATTGCTGGAAGAGTCCAGTGGTGGCCACGTCAACATAAGCGGAATAACACCCTTCCTTTCGTAATCACCGAGCCCACTTTCACATCTCACAATTTGGGGTCCATGACAACTCAAAGTAAGCCAGAACAAACCCATAAAAACCTCTCACCGTTTCGAAACAAAACCTAATCGGATAAACAAGTACCAGCGTCGGAGCTATCCAGCAAACTATCGATAGTTTAACTAAAATAAAGAAGCGCTCCAGTTAAGCTTCACGAGTATATTTACAGACACCAACCCTCATCTCTGCATCAGTGGCGGTGTAAACCAATGGGATGGGTGCATCCTGCAACTCCACGCTTACAGCTATTTACGTTATCCCGTAAGCCAAGCCACTGCAGGGCTGGCCAGTAAAAACATCTCCGCTGATTACTTCCAACGCGCTGTGGAGTTGGGATGAGAAAATGTCAGCACTAGTAGGGCTGAGCTCGGCATCACGGCAGTTTAAATAATCTCCCAATCCCAAATCCCAAGGCTAAAAAAAAAAAAAAAAAACCCATCAATGTTTATTCTCTTCTTTCTTTCATTTCTCAGAGAATTTTAGTTACTGAGAAATCATGGCTTTCGTACGACCGTTGCTGTACGTCGCCCTCGGGCTTCTCATGGTGGTTTCCATCATCGAACTCTCCTTCATCTCAAGTATGGTCGGTTGGCTACACGGCAACGCCAGCGGGACTTTCTCATTCGAGTATCGCGGTACAAGACATAATCTCAAAGGCGAGCCTGCAAACTTGATCGTTGATCAGGGCCATACCAGCAATGGCGCAGCGGGAACAGCATTCGTACTCATCGGCTGCGGAGGAATCCTCGCTTTGATTCTTCGCAACAGACAGAACCCTGGAAAATTCAGTCGATTCCTTTACAACACGTGGCTGGTATTCAACGTCCTCAGTCTATTGCTTATTCTCACGGCTCTTATTTATACGTTTGTTGTTACGAATAATCATAACGGACAACGTATCAACCCTGGTGTTGCGGCGGGTCTTGATGATGATGAGAAATATCCCCTTCAGTCTTGGACACCTCAGAATTGGTTCTCAGCATTCTTGAAGCTCGACCTCACCAACTCGAATGAGAGAAACGACATTGAACATCACTTGCGTCTCATGCGAGGCTGGCAGTACAACCTCATTCCTTTCTTCATTATCCACCTCGCTGAGACTGGCCTTGCACTCTGGGACGCAATGCTTCGACGAAAAGAACCTGTGCCAGCCTATGCGCCACCCAAGCACACTGTCTAAGTCAATTACATATACGAAAAGGATCGGCATCCTTACAAGGATGGAACATTATTTTTATTATTTTTATTAGGTACATAAAGGAAGAAATATGGCATCTTACCTCGGCATAAAACGTATAGAGGCAAATCTTTAATGATATAATAAATAACATAAATAATTTACTCACCTGCTTCATTCGTGATAGAGGCCAGTAACTCAACTCAATTGTGATTACAAATCCTGTACGGAGTACACGAAGGGCGTGCAAATGAGTCACTAGAGCGCCCAGCGGGGCTTTTTCTCAACACCATAAAAGCCATCTCCAACCTCACGATACTCACCATTGTCTAATCAACCATAAAAATCCGATCAAAATGACTTATTCACTCTTCATCGGCAACAAGCGCTACTCCTCTTGGTCAATGCGACCCTGGGTTCTCCTCAAAGCCCTCGAGATCCCCTTCGACGAGAAACTCAACCTCTTCAAACCTGGTCGTCGTCAGCCCGACTTCCTCGCTTTTTCACCAACTGGAAAAGTCCCCTGTCTTCATGATGGAGAAACATCAATTGTTGTTTGGGACTCGTTAGCTATCTGCGAGTACATCGCTGAGAAATATCCGGCTGCTTGGCCGACTGACGCAGCAGCGCGCGCTTTTGCTCGCAGCGCCGCTGCGGAAATGCACTCTGGCTTCGATGCCATTCGAGATGAGTGCTCTATGAACGTTGGGTTGAGAATTGAGCTTGGAACACCGAGTGAAGCGCTGCAGAAAGATATCAACCGATTCAATGAGCTTTTCAAAGAGGGGTTGGACAAGTTTGGTGGACCGTGGTTGGCGGGTGACAAGTTTACGATCGTGGATGCTATGTATGCTCCTATTGCTTCGAGGGTCAAGACCTATGGTATTGAGCTGGATGGGGCGGCGAAGGAGTATGCTGATCGGTTGTTTGAGCACGAGGCTGTGCAGGCGTGGATTCAGGGTGGTATCAAGGAGACGAGCAGAGAGCCTTTTCACGAGGACGACTGTGTGAGAGGTCGAAAGGTTCTAAAGGATTTGACCAAGGAGTAAGGACTTGCTTATATCATGGATAAGTACTGTTGGCTAAGAGAATGGCTATATAATAAAGAAAACCAAGGGCGTTTAGGAATATGATTGACTCAATAATTGTCCCAGTATTTAGTTTTCCCCGAAGGAAGTTCCCGCGAAGCTCAGATATGCCATCTTGGTAAGAAGGCGAAACTTCTTTCCCCAAATGATGAATGCACCCGCGAATACAGTGACAATAAATGACAGGAAACAGACCAGGATAAAGGTATCCTGCACACCCATGCTGTCAATCCAAGGTTGAATACCAAATGTCATAGCACAGCCAATGATGTTTCTGATCAAGATAACAGTCGTGATAGCTTCACCATCAACCTCCTTGTAGCAGTCAACAACATAAGCCATCGTGAGAGCAGCTGCAACAGTCAAACCAAAGCCAACGAGCCCCATGCCGACAACAGGACCGATCCAAGGTAACGAATTAGCTGCACCGACGCCGTAGAGTAGGAGACCGCCTGACATTAGGAATGCCATGGGGATGAAGACCCAAAGGCGGAATTCTGGCTCGAGCCAACCCCGGTTTCGGCGAGTGAGGAACAAGATAAGCTTGTCGTTGAAAGGACCTGCCATCAAGGCTCTGGTGGAAGGTTAGCATACAAGTAGTACTGTATTGTGAAGGAAGCTTACCCAAAGAGACCTCCAATGAGAGGAGACAGCCAGATCAGACCCAAGGCCTCATTGCTCATGTTGTATGGTGACGAGCCCAAGATGGAAGCTGTAGTGGTTCCCAAGACAGTAATCCATGATACGCAAGCACCGTACTCGAGACCGCTCTGCATTAGGTAAGTATATCGTCAGTTTGAGGAAAGAATTATTAGCTTACCCAAACAATGGCTGGAAACCAAGCTAGTTGCAGAGGTCGATAGACTTGCCTGACAAATTGTCCCCAAGTTCCTGGAAGAACAACCCACGGGCGGTACTGAAGACGAAATGAGTCTGTCTCCAGGACTTGACCAACTCTATATACACTACCATTGGTGAGTGCGGAGTGTAGTTGCTTTTCTCCTTTATCATCGTGCTGGATGGCCTCCAAAACAGACTCTTGGGCTACATGGTCTGGATCTTGGGGTAGCTCCGAATCTCTGGCGAAGTTACTTTCTTCCAATGTAAAGAAGATAGCAACAAAGAGTATGCCGCACAAGATGGCACCCCACCAGTATACCCAGCGCCAACCGAGAGTTTCTATCATGTATCCAGAACAAATTGGACCGACTGAAGAGCCTGCTGATAGACCAAAGGCGTATATGCCCAAGGCAAAACCTCGCTCATGAGCAAAGAAGATATCAGCGATCGATATGGGAACGAGAGCTTCATATGGTGCACGGCCTAATCCAAAGAGGACGTGAGCGCCGATGAAGTCACCGGAGTTTCTTGCAGTTGCAAGCCAGATATGGCAGCCGATCACCACAGCCAGACTGGAAAGGTATGCAATGCGCCGACCAAATTCTACCAGACATTAGCACGCGTACTAAGACGATTCACGGCACTTACTATGAGAAAGAGGGGTGAAAAAGACATTTCCAACACCAAGCATCAGTAGCGTCAAAGCAGTACCGATGTTGAGTTGGTTAATCGATGTTCCAAGCGCATCTTGGATATCAACATAAACAGAACTTTCCCAATTGCCGAGGGCAGTCATGACAGTGCTGTATATGACGAGTAAGAACAGATGATATCTCTTCCGCCAGACGGACCACCGGAGTGGATCGCCCAGACTGTCAGATGGGGTTGGAACAAGGATGATGTCTCCGCGTTGGTTGGTGTTGTGTGATGGTTGAGTGACGAGGTACACTGTCCCAGGGACGACTTCATAGTCGGGGTGATTCTCCTCCATGATGAGTTAGAGAGATGTGATGATGCTGAAGTCATTGTTCAAGACGACGAGGTGACTTTATAGACTTGTCAACTCGTCTGTTGATAAGGAGTTCAGCGATAATGGTCAATCTGCCGATGATAATGCCGGACGTTCATGGTGGTAGGAAAACATGGGGGTTAAACCAAGCCCAAAGAGGTCTTCCGACGCACTAAAGCTAAAGGCTAGAAGCTATAACGGCAGCAGATCAATCATCCAGATGAGAAGAGAAAATGCGGGAGAGGTTATGGCGATTTGAGTTTCGAGTGAGACTAAGCTCTATTAGGTCTTCCGACAAACTAAAACTGATCCTTGTCTGACTGTTGGCCAATGGTTTGGCTGGGGTTTCATCTCGAACTTCAATATCCGGAAGTATATCCGTAGGCTGGGCAGTTGAGCTAGGCTATATTGGCTCTTCTGACAAGCTAATGCAGCTTCGTCTGGTCTTGTATCAACAGAGGAGAGCGGAAAATGTGCTATAAAATCCGAAAAGTGTTATCTCCCTTTCAATGCTGGATAGATTATACACTGATCAGCATTTTCCATTCCTGACCTTTCACCATGACGCTTCTATCAAAGCCAAGCATCTCAATGGAAGATGTACGAAATACCATCGACACTTACATCAAGGGCCTTTCAGATGAGCTCTACACTTTGAATAAGCAGGTAAGACTCTGTTCGGCATTCACCACTCAATACGCTAACATCTTCACCCAGATCCACGACGAACCTGAAATCGCCTTTCAAGAATTCAAGGCTCAAACTCATATTTCCGACTTCCTTGAACAACGAGGCCACACTGTTCAACGAGGGGTTTACAAGCTACCTACATCCCTCGAGTCTATATATGGCTCCAAAGGCCGATGCGTCAACTTCAACGCGGAGTATGATGCCCTTCCTGGTCTCGGCCATGCTTGTGGTCACAACTTGATTGCCACAGCCAGTATTGCTGCTTATCTCGCTTTGACACATACTTTGAATAAGTATGGTGTTGATGGGAGAGCGCAGTTACTGGGTACGCCTGCTGAGGAAGACGGCGGAGGGAAGATTCTCCTACTCAATGCCGGGGCTTATGAAAAGGCTGATCTATCTTTGATGATGTAAGTTGCGACTAGCTTCATCACCCTTCTTCCAACCCTCTAACGATTAACAGTCACCCCTTTGTGGAAGATCAATTCCGTCCCAACGGTTCAATCGGATCAGCTGGCCAAAGCAGCATCGCAATCGTCGACTTAATCGCCGAATTTCGCGGCACCAGCGCTCACGCTTCGGGAAACCCATGGGACGGGATCAACGCTCTTGACGCCCTGGTAGCTTCATACAATAATATCTCAATGCTACGACAGCAGATAAAGCCAGATGAGCGCATCCACGGATGTATTCTTCAGGCACCAAAGATCACGAATGCGATACCGGAATATACAAAGGTTAAGTTCTCGATTCGAAGTCCGAAGATGAACTCTTTGAAGAAACTGAGCCAGCGAGTGCGGAAATGCCTTGATGCAGGAGGGTTGGCGACGGGCTGTGAGGTTGAGATTACGGAGGATTTGGCGTATGCTGATCTCTGGGTGAATGATCCTCTCTGCTCCCTATTCAAGGGTCACATGGATAGTCTTGGTGTTTCGGTATCACAAGGGAGTCAGAATGAGAACATAGGTGGGTCGACTGATATGGGGAACGTTAGCCAAGCCATCCCTGGTCTGCATGGGATTATTGGGATACAGGCACCACCGGGGACGTTTCCTCATAACCATGCTTTTGCAGAGGCTGCTGGTACTAAGGAAGCGCATCTGAGAACACTGGAGGCTGCGAAGGGTATGGCTTTGACTGCGTGGTCTGCAATTGTTGATGATAAGGTGTTTGCTGAGATTCAGGGCCATTTTGAAAAGATGAGGAAGATGGACGAGAGCCTGAGGTTATGAATAGCATAAGTAGTTGACAGTGGCACAGAAAGTTGCAATTCGCCACGCTTCCTAACAATAATATTCTTACAAGATGAGTACACTGTTCATGCCGAGTAGTCTCCCTAAACCTACAAAATCACCGTTTTGAGCAGAGACTCTTCGAACAGGATATCGAGCCCCAATAAGAAAGTCTTCTCTCTATCAGCCACGGCAAGACTTTGTTCTGTCAAAGCTCTAGCAACAGGCGCAAAACGATCCAGAGGTCTTGGTCCCCATGCACAAGAAAGGAACCCCACGACAGATCTCACAGCCCTGCCACCGGCAAAGTGATTCATGGCCTCAACCTGGAGAACGATGAGATCTTGACTTTTGGTCGTTGTCATACCGGTGCCAAGAACAGTGATAGCCCAAAGCAGGCTTGTGAAGTCGGATCGCACCCTGGCGAGATGATAAAGTGCTATTTCGCAAAGGCTTACAACTGAAGGGTCTCCAGCCCCCAGGAATGGTTTTTCGAGTTTGTTGATTAGGAGTTCTATAGCCAGTGAGTAGACACCTCTAATGTGGAATCTCTCAGCCTCATGACTGGCATTTGAAGACTCCTGGTCGGCGGTTGGGTCTATTTGTTTGATGTGGCCCAACCCGACCTGGCACTCATTCAGTCTGCTCCTCAGCCCTTGCAGTCTGGTTTGCATATCATTCGGGGCCACACTAAGCCGATGATGCAAAAGATGGGAGACTTTGAACAGTATGTCGAAAAGCTCTATGGGCAGCCATGCAGATAGCCCTGCTTTTACGAAGCCCCGAAAGTTGGCGTCTGATTCTAGAACGGGTGATCTTGACCATAGGTTTATGATCTTGGAAAGATCATGGTAATTGCGTAGATAGCTAGGTCGAAAGACACTGTTGATGGCGACATGATAAACCAGAGTTTCTAATACCAGAGCTTGGTGGGTATTTTGAGGCGGTTGGTCAAGTGCCAGGCATAAAGGTGCTGTAATGGAGAGATACGTTAGAGAGTCGGTAGTGGAGTTTTCGAATCTCTATACATTGATTAGTTTAAAAGAAGCCATGGAAGTCGTGTGCCTACCTCAAACACATGCAGTAAAAGAACAGTCGCGATATTGGAATCTTGAGTAAGGCTCTCCTCACTCCGCGTACTCAACCGAAGCTGCTTCAGGGCGTCACTGTGTTGCTGCAAAGCGTGTATACGCCAGTTCGGTTGAAGCTGCGAAATAATTATAGCCGAGCACGCGAGCCAGGCATGCAGCATACTGCGGGAATTAGCCAAGGCTTCAAAACCCTGAGCTAGCATTGAGAACTCTCGGCCTTGATCTAATCTCGACGTGGCTTGGTCGAGGACCTCGAGCAGTCCTGTCATTGAGCATGAGGGCAAGCCTTGGAAGCATTCATTGAAGGCTCCTGTGTTGCTGATGTGTATCGGAGAAGACAGGCGGCTTCCGTTTCGTAAGATTAATTCGTCACCGAGAGTTTCTGGTGTGATAGGTCCGCTGGTCTCGTCCCCATCCAACCGAGGACTCAGACTCCTCTCGCCAGCCCGGGCAAAGAGCTTCTGGGTGCGGCGCTCATCATTGCTGCGCCAACTACAAGCCACTCTACGGCTCGAACAGCTACCGCAAGTTGGGCGACATTCATCGCATTTCTTGCGCCGACTTCGGCCTGAGAGCAGAGTCAGTGGTTTTGCCACCGTGATAGACTGTGGCCTTACATGGGATGCAACCGCCTTGGGACCGGCGATGTTTCACGCGCTTCTCTGCGTGAACCCAGCCCCCTGAGTAAAGTTCAAATTGCGCAAACATCGGCCAGTTGTCATCGGATCTTGAGAATGCCAAAGGCGAGTGGTGTATGAAGTTACTAATCCGGGATTGCGGGGTTTAGGCAATGCGGCAGCCTATGCTACCTTGGGATAGTTCCAAAGTCCAAAGGGATCGGCTTAACTACTCCGTAACTTAAGAGATATATAAGCCGTGACTAAGAATTGTGATAAATTAAGGCAGACGATTTTGTAACTTTAAAAAAGTAATTCTGTTAATTAACTACTTAAAAATATGAAGTCCTTCAGATAATAGATTATATATATCAGAGGATAGGGGTATTGAAGTGAGATTATGGACGTAAATAGACTCAGCTGGCTTTAGAATGTTGATAAGATAACAATCGCAGGGGCTGGCATAAGCACCTTATTGCAGATAGCGCAAATAACAACAGTTCTAAATCCAACAACTCTACGTCAAGTGACACCAGAGACTATTGATTGGGTGGTTGGCAAGTATAAGTGAGAATCAACATCGGTTCGGTTCGGGTCCTGTTGATGATATACCATAGCACTAGTCAACATTAGGTTAACAGTTAAAGAACCTCGGCAACCTTTCTAAACTATTTAATACTTTCTTAGCCCCAGGAAATCGAAAACATCGTACCTGGAATTCACTGCTCAATAAAAACCTGCCTTTTCTAAAGAACCACGCCGCTCGGAATCTGAAAATGGCCCTCAAATATGACCCTGAGTTTCAGGGCGTACACGACGCATTTGCAAAAATGTTCAAGCTTGAGCCTTTATTATTAGATGATATCGAGGGCTCTGCTAGAAGACGTGAAGCGTTCATGGAAGCCTTTATTCCGAAACCGGTGGTTCATCCGGGCGTGGAGCAAACCACTCACCCAATCGATACTTCCGACGGCCATACTATCACAGTCATCAGCTTTAGAAAAAGAGACTCCGAATCGAGCCCTGGACCAGCTCTTCTTCATTTCCATGGAGGAGGCATGATAATGGGATCTGCCGAATCGGAGACAAAGATATTATCAGAACTGGTCATAGAAACTGATATCCCTGTCTTCAGTGTCAATTATCGGCTTGCTCCTAAATTCAAGGGCCCCATTCCAGCTCAAGATGGCTACACTGCTCTGCTCTGGCTACAGAACAGAGCAGATGAGTTCAACGTGGACCCGGCAAGAATCGCCCTCCTTGGCTACAGCGGAGGTGGAGGTGTTGCTGCTGGCGTGGGTTTGATCGCCCGAGACCGAGACCTCCAGCCCCCTCTAGCCAAGCAGATTCTGATCTACCCGATGCTCAACGACTGCAATTTGGTAGAGAATGAGGGTCTGAAGCCCTTCGCTACCTGGTCGACGGTAGAGAATCGGGTAGGCTGGACAGGGCTTCTTGGAGACCAAGCAGGAAAACCAGATGCCCCCGTCTCGCAATACGCGGCTCCCGCTCGGGCAACAAACACAGCCAATCTGCCGCCGACCTATCTTGATACTGGAGACCTTGATATATTCCGCGATGAGGTCGTCACGTATGCTGCGAGACTGCTCGCACAGAACGTTCCTGTTGAGCTGCATGTTTATCCCGGCGTGCCTCATGCGTTTGAGTTGATCGCGCCTAATATCGGAGTCTCGAAAAGGGCTGTCGAGAACAGGCGGAGAGCCATGAAAGACTTTTAAGGCGGTTCCGTATTCAGCATCTTTGAATAGGTTGACCAAACAAGTGCGACATTGCCCTGGGGCTGGGGACTCGGCAACAGGCGTTGAGGTTGACATAAACCTCTCAGTATATATTCTATATTGGATACCAAAGAAACAATGAGTCGTAGCTAGGCAAGTTAGCCATGTATAAATACATTACGGCGGGCCAGACACATAATTCAGGCCGAGGCCAGCGGTGGTACAAGATTATCACCGCCCATTTCGTCCATTGGAGTACATACCCGTAGGAACATCAGTCCAACTATCGTGGCATTCATGAACCCAAGCTTGGTCACGTATCTGATCACTATGGTAGTGCCAGCGATGTGCTGGGTGGTGAATCTGGTGATACAGGTTCAGCGACTCGCCGACGTAGTGGGGGAATATAAGGCCTGTTGGTTCACCATCTTCCGCGAGATGAAACGTTGCAAAGTCTCCGAGTGTGAGAGGGAAATCTCAGTAGACGAGGGAAAAGACTTACGGTATGCTCAAAGGGGACTACTCGCGACGCGCCAAGCTTTTGGTCAATGAATTCCACTATCTCAGGATAGTAATTTTCGCGAACAATGTGATCGATGTCAAACTCTTCGTTTATTAAACTCGCCTGGCGGTGATCGAGTTCAAAGCTGTGTGTATCAAGGCCAAAGTCAGACTTGTGGCCACGCATATCGGTAATGATGATATTTTGGACTTGTTGGTGAATAACATTGTGCTATGGAGGGACGCCTTTTCCGTTGGAGTCCGGGATGGCGAAGTTGATAAAGTAAGACTTTTGCGTATCGTATAAAGGGAGACGCTTCAGATCTGTAACGACTTCAGACCCTGGCCATTAGAGCTAGCAGTGGAAATAAAATTTCTTGTTGCATCTTGGCTTACTTTTGTTTGCTATATTGAAGTAACTTCTGTAATAAGTACTTGACAGAAGTTGTAATTAGTTTGGAGTGACGTGGCCAGCTCTGACTGTCAGCCCGTGTTATTAAGCACGCACAGTAGCGACAGTGCCACTCGATCACTCGCTCGCTGTTGCTTTCGCTTGATTGTCCCACGTGGAATTATTTATCGTCGCGTGATCATGGCCGTAAGAGCCCAAACAAACCCGCTCCCGGCCGAGACTTGTAAGTAAGAACGTACATACCTTACGTATCACACTATTACTATCGTTACCTTTATCCTTACCTCTACCGCTAGCGCTGCCATGGCCGTTGCAGAGCTTATTTTGCTTTCACCAAAAAAGATCTCGATCATGAGCAAGATGGAGCCGCCGCCGCCCTTATTTAACACTTGGCGACCATCGACATCATCAAAGTCTCTTTGGCTATCTCCGTCACGCCTATGGCTCCCGCTAGTTATTTTTACAGGACTGGTCTGGATATTGATGATGCTGATTGAACCTCCCAGCAGTAACGGCCCTGCTTTGACCGACGTTTCCTGCTCACAATGCTCTCACAGCAGCAGCAATAGTAAGGCGTTTTTGCCTTCATCTGTTACCGTCCTTCCTTCGGGGTCTTTTTATTCTCATCAGAGCAAACTGGTAGGCCTCTCTAGGTAATTTAGCGGGTTTGGTGGACCCTTATTCACACTTACATCTCCATCCATATATGTGTTATTGGCAACCCCCTCCCTAACTTCTGCTGGTAGTTTCCCCTCATCATTGACCTCCCAGTTGGACTCGTTCCAGCGACAATTATCCTGTTGACCCAATGCATTACCGACTTTCAGCGCAAGACTTGGACGACATCCTCCACCGCTTCCATCAGACAGACGACGTCTGGATGGCCATTTCCTGTCTTTTGTTGTCTTTGCCCATCATGATGCAGTCAACCCCATTAAATCCTGACTGCCACAAGGACTCGCGGATCGATTGCAATCTCTTGGTACAAAGCGAATTGCTCTGGTCGATCAATCAAATCTAGAACTCGATTCTCTGATTGAGGGTCCCTACTTTGCCGCTGCCACAGGACTGTGGCCAGTGAGGAAGCTTTTTCCAGATACTCACGCAGCTTTTGTTGGCTCGCTGGTTCAGTCACCGCCCCAAACGTGAGTCCCTCAATCAGCGTTCTTCTCCATGCTGTGCTATTCTCTCCCCACCTCGCTAAGAACACATCAAGGCATCAAATATTTAAACGCAACAATAGCCGATGTATGCGCAAATCAAGCCATAGCCGTTCCCTCCCGTCTCTACTTCACACCAAGACCTGAAAAGACCTTGAATGGCCTCAGAGTCGGAATCAAGGACAACATCGATATCGCTGGCGCCAACACATTTGACTCCTCTCTAGCCTATGGTGAATTCCGTAGCATCAAGTGTCAGCATGCCCCCACCATCCAGCGATTGCTGGATCTCGGTGCCGTCATCGCGAGCATGACAGGCATGAGCCAGTTCACTTACGCCGAAGATCCTACCGGTGACTTTGTCGACTTTCACGCTCCCTGAAATCTTCGCGGTGACGCCATCAGGTCCCAGGTGGGAGCAGCCATGGCTCAGGTGCTGCAGCGGCGCCTACGATTGGATCGACTTTACAATTGGCACCGACAATAAGCATTGGCAGACATGTTCACCAAATTAATTATGCTGACATGGGAAAATATGGTGGAAGTGTACGACAACCGGCGGCCAGCCAACCGGTCTACGGCCTCCGATCCTCAAGGGCAGCTTTGCGCACTGAAGGAACTGTTGTTATCTGTAGGTGAGCTTCGGCGACACGGGATTGAGTCCGGGCCAACTGACGTACCATGCTTGCTTTGGTATTAGTGATCTCGATGTCATTGGTGTTCTCTCAAGGAACCTCAGCGTCCTTCACACTGTCTCCTACCGCCTTTAGCAAGGCAACACAAAAAGGGCCTCAGGCAAACCCTTGACCTTAATCTAGCCTAGCCACCTATTCCCCGTCGATGATGATAGGGCGCAAGATATCTACGACAAGACAACTGAGGCACTCGAGAAAGTCTCTGGCGTGACGAGATGCAACGTAAACTTCCATCAAGAGTGGAAGAGGTCCTATCTTGATTCTGAAGCCTTTATGGAATATTTCAAGGAATTCTTCTGCGATTATGTTGTTTAGGGCCAGTGGACAGAGCAAACTACATTCAGAAATGAGTATCAGGCCAAGTTCGGTCGTCCACCTTATGTCAATCCTCTGTCCAGATTTCATTGGGATCTTGGCAGCAACATGACTGACCAACACTTATCCAACCTGCAGTCCAAGCGTCAAGAGTTTCAAGCCTTTATTAAGGGTATATTCGGCGATAATACTCTTATGGTTACGCCGTCCAAGTTTGGGGAGCCTGATCATCACGACGAATACATACCAGAGTGCTTTCTACTCTGCTGCCAGATGACGCCGATGTTCCGACGTCTTATGCTAACATTCTGCGCTCTTCCCAAAGGCGAACATTAAGGAATCAGTACGAATTGGCTGGGGACTAAGACCGGCCTTCCAGACACCCATGGCTGGTCTGCCGGAGATTGTTTTCCCCATGAGTCAGCTGCCAATCTTCTCATCCGTGAGCCAGCAGTAGGAGAGCTATGAAGTTATTGCTTCACTCATTGGCTCGCAAGTCAAGCCTGTAATCATTTACCGATAGCTGTTCTGGGCAGAAGCTTGCTCCGCCAGGAATTGCCATGCGCATTTTTGACATAACGGACAAGTTGCTGAATGAGGTTGTCGTTCCCCAGACTGTGCTCACGGGCCGGACCTCATTCGTTATCGATTGATATCTCAGGGGGGCTCAAGATGGAACTGTAAAAGTTATTACTCTAAATAACAATGAACAGACACCGCTTTGTCGTTATTTCTCGACACTCTTTCTACTCCAAGCCAAGAGTTCTAGGGACCAAACAGCTCTGTCTCAATAATGAGATTAGAACAGTGTAGAGTTGGGTAATACAGCTAGCGAAATTGATACTGGTGGGAACACGGGAAAACTCAAGATATATATAATTCGCGATGCCGAATACGGACTTATTGTATCAATCTTGAAAAACCTCCACCAATTGGGTATTCATGGGACCATCACAACACTGAAGCACTCAAGATACAAAATCAACGACCTTTACGGAGTACCCGCCTTCGGCTACTGTAGCTTAGGGACTCAGAGTCTGAGGATGGGGGGACAGCTTGTGCATCCTCTCCCTCTCCCGTCCGCGTTCTCCTTCACGTTCATGTTGACGCTGACGTTGACGTTGACGTTGCTTCAAATCGTTTCCCGCCTGTTCCATCAAAGCCTTTCCTTGAAATTGAGGATCTTTCATACATTGAATCCATGGCTTTTCATCAGGATGCCCTCGATCTGGGGCCCGGACTTACTAGGGAGTGGCTTTAACCGTACCATTTTCGACGACTGTCGTTGTCGACCCCATGTGAGTAGGGTCTTGGGCCTGGAATAGTCTTTTCCAGCGCTGCTGTTTTTCCGTGTTGAGTGTATTCCATAGAGTCATGAGCATGTTTACGGGTAGAATTCACCGAATAAATAGAAGAAGCTTCGAAAGGGTCCAGTACGTTTTAGGACACTGCCGGTTTGGAAAAGAAATTCGTCTGGTCTTTGATCAATAGCTGTTGATTCCTGCGCTGCTCCATGTTGCAATCAGATTGGTAGCGACAGGATGTTGCGTGTTGGTTTAATCGCCACTAATAATGACTCCGTTGACACGCCATTGTTATATCGCAAACTCTTGCTTGTATGCGTATTTCCAGAGTAAAATAAGGCTCGGGGAACTGAAACACCGAGGTCATGATGGCAGATTACAAGCATCTGACTCTCAAAGTAGGGCTCTTTGTCCGATCCCAAGCTTGACATATCGCACGTGATAGGCTGTTGCCTGATTCAATGGCTCAACCAACAACCTTGAGGTTTCGTCCTCCGCTCATTTCGTCAGCCCGTCACCTTTTCTAATCCTCTCCAAATATCACAGTTAAGGAAAGGCGCTCAGGTATGTCTACTCCTTCTCGCAAAAGTACCAGCAATGCATCAACCGCCTCTGACGGGTCCTGTCGTTTTGAAACCATCCAGATTGTCGACACAGAGGAGCCTGAGTTTTATCGAAAAGGAGGCTTTTACCCAGTTCATATCGGCGATCACTTTGACGGGAAACGCTACCGAATTGTCCACAAGCTTGGTCATGGCGGTTTTTCTGTTGTATGGCTAGCTTACGACTCTTGGGAGTCGATCTGGGTGGCACTGAAGATTGTGGCTGCTTCGGACTCCTCTATGATGGAAGAGAAAGCAGTCATGTGCCACAATATTATTTTGAAAATGGATGACGAAAGATTCGTCACTTATAAGCGCTTCTTTCACATCGAAGGACCCAATGGCCGCCATCTATGTTTAGTCCTACCACCTTGTGGTCCTTCTTGCAACACCATGTCCCAATACCTACAGAGTAGGATTCACCCTTGGCTGGCGCGTCACGTAGCTTCCCAAGCTACTAAAGCTATCGCACATCTTCATTCTCAAGGGCTTTGTCATGGAGGTAAGTAGCGTTTTTCCTCCCTACCTTCACTTTACTGATCCTCTATAGACTTTACCCCGAGCAATATCGTGTTTCGCATCCGTAACCTTGATCATCTTGATGATCAAGGTATATACCATCTTTTTGGCGAACCTCAACGCGATAGCTTGAGAACAATTTCTGGGGAACCTACTGGCGCAGAAGCGCCTCGATATATCGTTGGCAATCTCGACTTCACGTCAGCAGAGGACCTCATACTGGATGACATCTGTTTGATCGATTGTGACCAAGCATTTTTGTCTTCTTCTCCCCCGAGGAAAACACTTGGGACACCTCCAGGCTTTCTGGCGCCTGAGGTGGCAGTTGGAAAACCTGCCAGCCCGGCGAGTGATGTTTGGGCTTTGGGCTGTTCTATCCTACAGATCAGGTCAGGCTCTTCTCCTTTCTCAATTCCCAACGTCGATAGCCCAGCAAACTTGCTTGGATGGGTCAGCGAGTACCTTGGCTGTATGCCGACATCATGGGGTGAGCCTCTATTCGATGATGATGGTCTCCCAACGACGGACACGACCAATGGCGAGCCCCTGGGCGAAGTGCTCGAAAACACGAGATCGCTCACGCAATGGATCAGAGATATCTGGGATCAGCCAGAGAATCTCGAGGAGCTTCAGTCAACATCAACTGCGCCAGAAAGAGTGAAGGATGAGAACAGGCCATATCTGGAATGTTACAGCAACAAATTTTGGAAACCTGCCGCGATCAGAATTGACGATGTCTACCTTGGAGCATACTCCGACAAAGTTGATAAGATCGTTGAGTCACTGCCGAAAATATCTACGGACGAGGCTGACTTGTTATATCATTTGATATCCAAGATTTTTGTTTACGAACCTACACAGCGAGTGTCTGCAAGAGATATCTTAGCTCATCCATGGTTTCACATGGACGATACGATATGAAGATTTGCTTCCAGCCTCTTGAAAAAAGCGATGAGATAATGATTAGAGGAGTCAATAGACAAAATACAATTACAGATTCGGAGTGACGCGTTGTGCCATTGCAAGTCCTGTAGAGCACCCAGTGGTTATTCCCGGACGTGGTCTAGAAGCCGGCTCTGAGCCGGCGGGTAAGCTTCCGGCCTGGTCTGGGGTTGCCACGCCGGGATATCCAAGATCTTATTCATGCAATCGTCATCAAAATAAGGTGACTATTGACCGATATACGGATTCTCTCCGTTTTCGGTGTGGCTCATCAGCAAAAATTCTCGAGATAATCCTCAAGGATGAGAATGTTGTTCTCGCAATGCTCAAAGCTCCTCCGGCTTCGCTATTGGTAGGGTGACAGTAAGACGATGGGAGCGGAGTGAGCGAATTGCCCCTGAGATTGGTGCGATTGAGCGAAATGAACAAATACTTTAAAACACATACAAATAATTGAATGCATAAAGTATTCATCCCCTTACAAATACTCGGTCAAGAGTCAATGGGTAGCATTCGTGGAATGTTGACTGTCCTGTCACACGATACGGTCACGTGCTTTTATGAAGATCCTGAGTCATCAGAAATCACCCCGCCAAAATCTTTGACCCCTCCAAAATCTCGGGCTTCAAATTGGAGCAACGAGACCTACTTCTACCAGACGCTTCCCACTCCGTTCTTGCATAGACGAAGACGAGATCGAAAACGAGATCTACAGACGCATACGAACGAGACCAAGCTTCAGCACACGATTGTCATAGCGAACACTTCACCCGATAAACCTTCCCCTCCTCCAACCCCGCCATCATGAGCTTCGACGCTGAGAGCGCGGCTCCAGTGCTCGCCACAGCCGACTTCAAGACTCTCGGTCCCTTGGCCGCTGATCTTGACAAGCACCTTACCCTCCGAACCTACCTTGGAGGCTACACCCTGAGCGAGGCTGACGAGAAGGTCTGGACTGCTCTCCGCACCAACAAGGTCGCCATTGGCCTCGTTCGAAAGGGCGCCTACGCCAACATCACCCGATGGTTCAAGTTCATCGAGGATGCTCACCCTGAGCTGAAGGAGAAGCTCAACTCTGGCAAGGAGAAGCGCGTTGGCGGTGCCAACTACAACATTGGCCTCCAGAACACCGAGAACGGTGTCGTTACCCGTTTCCCCCCCGAGCCCAGGTATGTTCTTCAACGAACAGACATTCGCGTGACTTTACTGACACTTTGCAAGTGGTTACCTTCACATTGGTCACGCAAAGGCCGCTCTCCTCAACGATTACTTCGCCAAGACTGCCCCCGATGGCAATGGCAAGCTCCTCGTCCGATTCGATGACACAAACCCCTCCAAGGAGAAGCAGGAGTTCGAGGACTCTATCCTTCACGATCTCGAGTTGATGGACATTAAGTACGTCTCCGTCACTCACACCAGCGACTACTTCAAGGAGCTCTACGAGATTGCCGAGCAGATGATCCTCGACGGTAACGCATACGCCGATGACACCGACCCCGAGGTCCAGAAGGATGACCGCAAGAACCGTCTTGCCAGCAAGCGACGTGACCGTCCTGCTGAGGAGAGTTTGGCCATGTTCAGAGAGATGAAGAACGGCACCGATCTGGGCCGAAAACACTGCATTCGCGCTCGCATTGCCTTCGACTCAAGCAACGGCTCCATGCGAGACCCCGTCATCTACCGATTCCCCAACTGGAAGGGCGCCGAGCCCGCTCCTCACCACCGAACCGGCTGGGACTGGAACATCTACCCTACCTACGATTTCGCCTGCCCCGTCGTCGACAGTCTCGAGGGTGTCACCCACGCGCTCCGAACGACCGAGTATGCCGACCGTAACGAGCAATACCACTGGTTCATTGACAACCTCAAGCTCCGCAAGGTCAACCTCTGGGAGTTTGCCCGTATCAACTTTATCCGAACATTCCTTTCCAAGCGAAAGCTCACCAAGGTTGTTGACACCGGCCGCGTCAGCGGCTGGGATGATCCTCGCCTGCCTACCGTGCGCGGTATCCTCCGTCGCGGTCTGACCGTTCCCGCTCTCCGTGAGTTCATGTTGAAGCAGGGACCTAGCCGAAATATCGTCACCATGGACTGGACAACTATCTGGGCTATCAACAAGCGAATGCTCGATCCTGTTGTGCCCCGATACATGGCCATCGAGGAGAAGGACGCCGTTACTGTTACCGTGACTGGCGGTCCCGAGAAGTCATACAAGGAGGACAGACCCAAGCACGTCAAGAACCCTGACGTTGGTACCAAGCAGGTCACATTCGGACCCAAGCTTCTCCTCGACCAAGCCGACGTTGCTGAATTCGCCGACAACGAGGAGATCACCTTGATGAGCTGGGGTAACGCCATTGTCCGCGGCCTCGACAAGTCCGCCTCACCCATCAAGGAGCTCAACCTCGAGCTCCATCTCGCCGGCGACTTCAAGACCACCAGCAAGAAGGTCCACTGGCTAGCGGCCGACCCCGAGAACCTTGTCAAGGCTGAGCTCTGGGACTTTGGCTACCTCATCACCAAGGACACGCTAGAGAAGGACGACAACCTTGACGACTACCTGGCCGAGACCACCGCCTGGAAGGTCGATGCGCTGGTCGACGCTAGCATCGCCGGCCTCAAGGAGAATGACTTTATCCAACTGGAGCGCAAGGGATACTACCGTGTGGACAAGGCTCTTGGCCAAGGACCCGACGGCCGAGCTGTCCTGTTCAAGGTCCCCACAGGTGGCCAGAAGGGTTAAGCAAGCTAAGCTAAACAAAAGGGCGGGGGGTATTATGAAGTCTTGTGTGATTTGACGACGGACATGTAGTTATGAAAAGACAAAGTACCGTGGTAGAAATGCGAAAAAAGAGGAAAAGATCAGGACCATCATGAACTCCCTTGCACAGCTTTGCATGCAGCATATGTCACGCTGTTCCTTTCGCGATGATGATTCGCTCTGTTGATGTCAGCGCTGATGCAGATCCGCCAAATGCGGTATGCTCTTGAACACGATGGGAAAATCCCTGCAGAAAAAAGTGCTTCTCAATGCGCATGTCAGTATGTACAGTGAGATTTGAGCTGCAGGTCTGAGGATACGAGAGGGGGCGGGTTGATCGATCCTGTAATCAGCTACACGAGAGGGGAAATGATGGTGCGATTTGTATCTCCACATTAGGCGGAGATTTTCTCGAAGATGATCGATTATGACGTTGGATATGTGAAGTAAAGTGAAGTGATTCGGATGTATGTACCTATTGAAGAGGGATGCAATGAGAATTGTTGAGATGTTGGATGCACGG
This sequence comes from Fusarium acutatum, assembly GCA_012932015.1. NCBI lineage: Eukaryota > Fungi > Ascomycota > Sordariomycetes > Hypocreales > Nectriaceae > Fusarium > Fusarium acutatum. Next base: position 24,599 of record JAADJF010000024.1, read on the forward strand.
GGTAAACCAGGCTCCTAAGAATAGAATATAGAACGTTTCTAGCGTGTGGTGTGCCGCTAACCCCGCTGTAGCAGTCAGCCCAGAAGGGCTGCTCCCGCATCGTGGCGTAGAAAAAAACGGTCTCGATGCGGTGAAAGGATTTATTACTAACGTTAGGCATTTACAGTACAGTAATGACAAAGGAACATGACTGAAGGTAACGTGAGATTCGAGTAATACGAGATGCTGCATCGAGCGATGGATCATAGGCCATCTCCACAGTTTCTGACGTAGAACAAGACGGAAAGATCGGAAATACTGTACCCAACGGAAGAATTATCTGATCAGGTTCTGCTATTTTTGTCCTTCTTGCGGGGATGGGGCCTGACCTGGCGATACCTCACAGCAAAGCACCTGGTTCAATACGAGAGCTTCTGCTTCAATTATGCCCTGACACAGTGAATCACGAGGTAGCAATTAAAGAATAATACTACCGCTTTATGCTTATGCATAGTTTCTACGCCTCCCGGCGCGGTTCATCGGCTGATGTCGGTGGATGCGGGTTTGGAATACGAGATCCAGCTTCGGCCTGTCGATCACCTCGTGTTGCTCAACGCACGAGGTCTCAACTGCAAGGGAAATAGAAGCTGGGAGCTCGCGGTGAGCTATAGCACGGATCAGTATAGCTTTGTGGGACTGAGCTTAGAATAGCTGGAGGTTCTATGTCATAAGTTAAGTCCACAGGTTGTAGAACATCTATATAAACAGCCCTCGACCTCTCCCATCTCATCTCATCATCACACACTCACACATCTCACCTTCACACAAAGAAAACCACTTCCACTCCAAACAAACACACTCAAAATGAAGTTCTCCGCCGCAGTCTTCACCCTCCTCGCCGCCACTGGCGTCACGGCCGCACCCGCCGCCGAGACCGTCAACATGATGGCCTCAACCCCCCAGTGGACCATCCGCGACGCCAAGCGCTACTGCCGCTCCGACGACTCCATCTGCAACTGGAAGTTCGGCATCGACACCGGCAACGGCAAGCCCTACGAGTGCCGCTACGACGTCAAGGGCCCCGGCGCCAGCAAGAAGCGCAGCGCTGGCCCCAGCACCTGCGGCGACTTCACCATCACCTCTGGCTGGAGCGACCAGTTTGGCGCTGACAACGGCTTCACTACACTGTCTGTTGTGTCCAAGTCGAAGCGTCAGATCATCTGGCCTGCTTATACCGATAAACAGCTTGCTGGTGCTAAGATTGTTAAGCCTGATCAGTCTTATGCCCCTGCTTCTCTCCCCAAATAAGCGACACTGAGTTAATGGATTGGAGGATTGGGGATTGACGTATAATAATTGCTTGTACATATTTGAAGTACGACGGCTTGGGGGTTACAATACATGAACGCATTCAGCATCATTGGTCAATTATTCCCGAAGTGAAAGTGTGACATCCATCGCTTGGTCGGCCGAGTGCCGTCGGGCTTTCGGCCGGACGGTTCGGCACCTTGTAACGCAATCAACATTGCACCACATGAGCATGCGCAACAATAACAGCCAGTATAACATTGCAGATTTTACGTGATAGTGAGCCGTAAACTGTCGGATACATACCTGTTGGCCGAAATGTTTGTCGTGTCAAAGTTACTCATTAGATGTGCCGACAGAATCTTAACCCAACGCTTCTTGGTGACAGTCAGTGTTACAGCAATGCCTAACAAGAAAACATGCGTCGAATGAGTTCCCTACAATATCTCCGAACACTAAATGTCAATAACATCTTGTCAATTACCCTTGGTCAACTTTGGAGCGCGGGGCCTTGTTGCACCGACTGGAGTTTATTAGCGGTCTAAAAAGCCCGGTTACCCTGCAGATGGCACATTTCCAATTTTTGGCGGTGCTTGGTATTGCAATTGGTATACAATTATTTAATGACTAAAAGCCTCTTCAGTCACATATTTACGTACATTAAACTAAACTCGCGACGATAATTTTTTATCGTGCTTGGTGGTTGTAGCTACCAATCTCATCCAGGTTCAATCTGCGTCACCCAGTTTATCGATCGTGTCGCACAGAATGAACGCGCAGATAGTGCACTCTCAGCAAAGAACATTAATCATCTATAGCCAATCAAGACCTGCATCCTGTAATACCATAATTATCAAAAAGCTCTCCTACTCATTCACTTTTGTTCGCGTCGTTGAACGCGAGCCGTTCAATGTCCACCGATCATTAGCCGCATCTCCGGAGAATTGAAGGCACTGGAAGATCCCCGCCCAAAATTTAAGCTTCCCACTGGGAAAACAACAGAACTTAAATACGTCGCCTCATCTCCCCACACACAACCGCCAGGGAGATGTCAATTTTGCGATACGTGACAGGACCAGAAAGATAAGATCAGTGTTGCATGCACACTGACCGTTCTGGTCGTTTCCACAATTGATGCACGTCCAACCGTCGGGAAGCAGATCACTAGCCCCAAGGTTCATATTCTAGAAGCCTGTGCTGGAACTCACCACGATGAAAATGTGGCTGCACGGTGAAGTTACCCAACCTCCAAATACTGCGATACGTCAGAGAAGCGCCGCGAAATGACGCCGTGGCGGGGGAACAACATCTCATTCTAATCCCGCAACAAAAGCACCCAATTGCAACAGGTGCCAACATCAACACCAAGAGGCCTCACTGACCGAAAAAAGACGCGTCGATACGGGTACAATATATACTCACCAGAAAACGCAAATTAAGATCGTCGAAATAAAGTCAATTGAGGCGTTCGCCAAGCTGAAACAAGATGAAGTCCGGCTCACCACTTCAGAAACGGTGGTAAAACCCAAGACCGATGACACGCGTATTGTCTTAGCTTGGGCGCTTACCAATTGACTTTCCCCCCTTCTCTACCAGAAAAAGCTACAGACCGTTGCTGGGATACATAGCCACACGGGTATTTTATACGAGCGCGAGTGACAGTTTGGTGTGTGTTTGGCATGTGAGGTGGATTCTAGAGCACTGTGAGGAGCCGGGACGCTCGGGGGAAAATGTCATGCTGTTTACTCCGCCAAGTAATGACGGTCTGCCAAGAAGCCCCTTTGATCAAAACTGGGCATTAGCATCACGAGGCCTTAGCACCAATGCACGAAACCAGTTTTTTCACAGTCAATAAAAACGAACATGTCTATGACTGTTATCCTCAATCAAACAGCTCACTCCTCATTCCAGCAACGCCCATGGTAAAAATGTGTCTCGCGTGCACCTCAAACCTTGATTCCTTGCAGCGCCGTGTTTCAGTGGTCACGGAGGAAGAATAAGGTAATATTTAAGCATACCAGGGGCTGGGCCAATTGGGTGGAGCTGGCGCATTAAAGTTTAGCGCCCTGCTTCTGTGAAAGGGGGGAATATTTTAAAAGAGTACTTTGTAACTGTCATAGATTTGAGGGGAGGGGAGGGTATTTTGTTATCGTGCAGGGGCTTGCTTGCGTGGCCCGTTCAAATATCGCTCTAGTACAGGAGATCTTGGCTTTTCTTTGTTATTGCGATGGACCTCACCTCACTTTGTCTCATCCATGGGTCGTGATGCTTGTCCAACAAGTTCTCCTACGTTGCTTGTCTTGACTTCAATTCACCTCCATGCATTCAATCATGCACTGCAAATCAGGTTCAAATGCCAATTACGTGGCTCCCCCCTTCGCCAAGACTTGACCATTTGCCAATAAAGTCATGATCAAAACACCCCATGTCACTGGCGTCTTGGCCCTTCAACCTTCTTGTCTCGTCGATAGGCCTAAAACCCGCCAAGCAAATACACCTCTCGTCGCAGCGCTTGCACTGCCCCGATGCCCAGAGACTTGGCTCGTACCAATAAACTTGCCAGTGCCATTTTATTTCCCCCCTTGTTTTTTGTATGTGCGTAGTAAAGAATAGAACCCCGGGTTTCCGTCCCACCTTTGATCTACCCAGATCTCTCTTCTGTCGGCTTTCTTTTCTTACCTTTTGCATTCGCTTTTTTGCCGTGAACTTTGACATCGAAAACACTCGTTTTTATCCTATTTGGACTTTTATTTACTGGTCCTGTCTTCTCTTGGTGGGAGGGTTTAGTTCATACGCTGAGGTCTGGTGCTTGTGTCGCTCGCTTACAAGCCACCTCGATTGACCACCATATCACGACATCGCCTCATATCGACGTCCGTTTCTTGTAGAGGATTCATATTTGATCTCGGCGACATCATGTTTTCGTCGCCGACAGCGTTTGTGGCTCAGGCTGCGCTCCTGGGAGGTCTTCTCGTTCAATCGGTCGACGCACAGTACTACAAGATTGGAACAAAGGGTACGATGCCGACGACTGCAGTAGATGGAGGAGGAATACTAACCATGATTAGATGAGATCAAGCAATCGGCACGAACACTTGCCTACGATCTTATGTTGCAATATGACGGTAACCAGACTGGCATGATTCCAGGTATCTTGCCCGGTCCTCCCACAGAATACAAGGGCGACTACTACTGGTGGGAAGGCGGAGCGATGATGGGAACATATATCGGTGCGTCGGCATTGACAGCTTATCGAAAAGGATTGAAGACTAACCGGGGGCAGATTACTGGAAGCTCACTGGCGACGAGAGCTACAACCACGTAGTGATGGAGGGCATGCTTCACCAAACAGGCGACGGCCACGATTACATGCCCAGCAACCACAGTGCATCCCTCGGAAACGACGATCAAGGCTTCTGGGGCATGTCCGCCATGCTCGCAGCAGAGAATAAATTCCCCAATCCACCAGATGACCAACCCCAATGGCTCGCCCTCGCACAGGCCGTATGGACGACACAGGCTAAGCCTGAGCGACACGATGATGAGTGCAACGGTGGAATGCGATGGCAGATTCCCTTCACCAACTCTGGATACGATTACAAGAACAGTGCGTTTGTCCTGGAATTGAACAATGAGGAGGGAGTAGCTAACATTTGCAGCCATTGCTAACGGATGCTTCTTCAACATCGGGGCTCGTCTTGCGCGATACACTGGGAATGAAACGTACGCGAAATACGCCGAAGAGACGTGGGAGTGGCTCTGGAACGTCAACTACATCGATCACGAAAAGTGGCTCGTCTACGATGGCGGACATGTCGGAAAGAACTGTACCGACATCAACAAGGCCACCTTTTCCTACAATGCCGCCATCCTCATCCAAGGCGCTGCCTTTATGTACAACTTTGTAAGTCACTCACCTCTGCACCTAAACACATCCACTTACAATTATAGACCAACGGTTCGACAACATGGGAGGACCGCATCGACAAGCTCCTCGACGCCACGCTCAAGAACTTCTTCCCCAAGGACATCATGTACGAAGTGCCCTGCGAGGGCCGCAAGGGCGCCTGCTCAACCGACATGTTATCCTTCAAGGGCTACGTGCACCGCTGGCTGGCCGTAACAACACAAGTCGCGCCCTTCACCGCGGAGCGCATCCTCCCCGTGCTGCAAACATCCACCGAAGCGGCCGTCAAGCAATGCACAGGAGGAGACTCGGGTCGCAAATGCGGTTTCTACTGGAGTGGCGGGGAATTCGTGGACCCTGCTGTTGACGAGACGAGCGGTGCAGGCGAGCAGATGAACGTGCTAGCTGCGGTGTCGAGTTTATTGATCACAGACGCTGAACCGCCTGCGACGAACAGTACGGGTGGTATTTCGAAGGGCGATCCGAAGGCGGGAGAGGATTCGCATGATAATCCGGAGCCGGAACCCATCACGACGGCGGATCGGGCGGGAGCGGGTATCCTGACGTTCCTGGTGCTGGCGAGTGCGGTTGGAACGTTTGGATGGATGTGTTTTGATTGAGCGATTTTGAGTAGGGCGTTGGTTGTAAACATATATAAGAAACTCGACTGGCGAGCGAGGAATACTTTTTGTTTGTCGTTTTGTTCTTTTGTTGGAGAATGGAGTTGGCCGTGTGCCACTGGGATTGGGGGATTGTCAAGACCTTGATGGGAGATACCCAATGAAAGGCAGCATTCTGATAGATTTGTTCAAATACAGATGCTTGATAAGTTACTCTTGGCGCCGTTGTCTTGACCTTTTGGACCTGTCTCAATCGAACGCCGCGATTGGGGATTGCGTGGACATGCTAGGCAAAGACGAGCCAACATACACGACTGTTGAAGATCAAGCACAAACAGAGAGGAAAGCAGCGTCAATACCGAAGATCAGAATGACCCGTAATGATGCTCTGGTATTGCGCCGGAGCTTGCACTAAGGCTTCCGGCTTGATCTTGGACGCGACGGGGAGAAGCGCGCGAGTTGCTGGTAGATCCGAGACGCATTGTCGCCATGACTGAGCGATCATTACTCATGCATCACATGGCGCTAATGGCTTCTGAGGGTTAACAGAAGCCGAGCATCTCAATGCGACGAAGCGACTTTTGTCGCGATGTGAAGAACCTGGAACGCGTGCGAATGCTCATTTCGGATTGACTCAACTGGCTGACTCACCGAAATTATGGGGCCAACTCTCAGCCTTTCAGCCTTGTTCAAACTCATCAGTCATCAGTCATCAATCATTAACCTCGACTTCAACTCAAATAACCACGCAAAGAATTTACTCTTTTCATTGCCTTCATGCAATGCCCTTATTTGATTCAGACCGAATTATGTAATCGTGATTAAGGCAATTAGTATAGAGTCACCAGCTGCCAAAGCCCGCTCCTTTATACAGGGAGGCACAACGAGGAGAATCGGCAAAGCACCCTGCGAGCCCAACAGCAAAACCTGCCAAATATGCATCCCTGTCATCAAGTGATGAAGGTGAAATATTAGACGGCCAGTAACATAAAAAGGTAGACCTTCCAGGTCAAAACAATGCTCACCACGCCCGCAACCCAAGACACCGGCCCAACAAACTCCCCAGCAGACCGATCGACTTCGCACGAGATATCTGCAGAGGCTGTAGAAAGACAGGATGATATTTTTGCTGGCACGTGTGGGTAGTAGGAAGCAGGTATAGCAGCTTGATGAAGAAGACTGGAAAATTAACACTAAGCGGGAACTTAAAGGTAAAGATGCTGAAGTTCCAGAGGAAGCTGTTTCGCCCGCATATTAGATATGGAAAAGACTTCAAGAATCCTATTATCAACAAAGGGCAAACCTACCTAGAAAGAAGAGTGCTTTGTAAAGACAGAGAAAGGATCTGAGCTGGAGACTTGCGATGATGCCACGAAGGGGTTTTGTGATAAGATGTCGGAAACATAAGTGAGTGTAAAGAGGAAGAAAGAAGAGCAACAGAATCTAGATAAATGAGTGGAAGAATAAGATCTGAAAACCAAACGAACTACCAGAGATGAAAGAGCCTGAACATTTGGAGGAATAAGAAACAAGCATGACTGTCCTCATCTCTTCACTCACAGATAAAAGCCACCAAGTGAACGGCTTATCTAACGCTCTGCGAACATTTTTCCAATGGGAAGGGCCCTGAAGCTTAATTGATTCAATGAGAGATACAAACTTTCTGTCGCTGGATAGAAAGGCTCAGGGGCTTTGACAGCTGGATCTATTCCCAGCGCTACTTGTAGGGCCCTCGATATCTACCAACAGATAAGCCAATTCTAGACAGTAGCGGACTAAGTGATATTATTGAACTGGCGAGATGTATCAAACGTCGTTAATGGAATAAGAAGCCTCTCCATTTAGACTAGAATGTATTTATCAGGCTCAATCAACGTGGAACAGAGTGTTTGGGTAACCGTCACGACAACAGTCCGAAGCCCCTCTCGTTTAATGATGATGTAAATGTACTAGCCACCTGCCATAACATAGAATAATGTCAGTCAGTCATGTACTGTAGAAAGACCTTATATAATAAGGGGTTCCCTAAGCTTCTGGCTTAGTCTAACAAACAAGGGTTCACCTTATAGCAAATGTGTTGGATCATAGGAATTAGTTTCACTGCTGAGTATATGGGAACTTGGAAAGCTGGAAAGACAAATTGTGGTTACAATTCATAGTATAATGGACAAGTTCATTTCATTTGGTCGGCAAGTTCAATATCCCGCAAGATAGATCTAAATCACTCGGCACAACCAACACTTTCCAGCCGTAGCGTGTTTACTAACGTCAGTTCCATAAGAACATTACTCCTCGATGAACTTTGGGCAGTTTGACCAGTGAATTGTGTCGTTGTCCTGCTCGGCTTGTCCGTCGTCCCAGCCACTCCCCCAAAACCAAGCCAATCATTCATCACCATGCACCTAAACGAAGCCACGCGTGAGTTACCGCATCCTCAAAGCATGGAAGTTACCGAACGCCAGAGACACCAAAACCACGCAGTGTCCCTAGAATGTGCGTAGAGTTTTTCTCCTCCTGTAACCGTTTGCCTGAATCAACTTTCAACATGGCATCTACAGCAGATAACGTGTACGAGTTCTACCGGCCCTCAAAAATATTGGCACTTGTCGCTTGCGTAGTATTTGCAGTTTTCAGCCTTGTTCATCTAAGATATGTCTTTCGCTATCGAAAATATTTCTGTTTCACTCTTGTCCTCGGAGGACTCTGTACGTCCCAACTCACTCAAAAGACCACCGGTTATTCTCTGATACTTATTTCATAGTTGAGACTGCGGGTCTTGGCGTGAGGATATACTCGACCGACCACCTACGAGACCAAGTATCGTATGGCACGCAAACACTCCTGATACTCCTGGCGCCCATCTTCTTCTCCGCAGCAATCTACATGTTCCTAGGCCGACTAATCCGCGCCTCCGAACATCCCGACCTGTCCATCATTCGAACACCATGGCTTTCCAAGTTCTTTGTAATAGCCGATGTCTTATGCTTCGTCGTTCAGGCTTGCGGTGCAGGAATGCTCGTCAACGCTAATAACACAGCTGATCAGAACAGTGGAGAGAATGTTATTCTTGCTGGACTGGCTCTTCAGGTTGTCATACTGGTCATCTTCCTTATTTGTGCGGGAGTATTTCATGCGCGACTTGCAAAAAGAGGACTCATTGGGGCGATCAATCGGAGACTCTACTTGGTTATAATGCTCGGTGAGCTGTATACCTGTGCGATACTGATCCTGTTCCGAAATGTGTTTCGACTGGTTGAATTTGGGCTTGGGGATGATGGATATTTGCAGGCGCATGAATGGCCTATTTACGTCTTTGACATTCTCCTCATGGCTATGGTTATGGCGCTGGCATTGAGTTGGTACCCGGCTGATTTGCAGGTTCATCATAATCCTTACAGACAACGACCAATGACCAGCACGGCTTAGATCAATTTGATGGAGAGGACAGTATGAGAGAAGAAAGAGTTTTGCCAATTTTTACTTTAGCTTGCTAGGAGGAGTTACACATGAGATAAAGTTTCAGCGAGACAATTAAAGCTTGATTGATAGTTGTCGAATATGGGACATGCTACCGATGCCTTAGATTGATAGACGAGCCAATAGATCTCGAGATATTCTGCTGCCCTTCTTGTCAGCAGCTACTGCATATCCAAGGATATCCCGGCCATCGGGGATAGCAGGAAGAAATAGAGTTTGTAAACGACAGCCCCAACCAAGCACGGAGAAATTCTCGCGTTTCGGTGTAATATCCACAACATCATAACTCCAAACTCTAATACTCCGTAACCGCTCATAATATCCCCTTCACCCAAACTCAACATTCCAATGCTACTGTGCATATTGCCTCACAGCTCTCATCCCGAAAACTCATCGCCAAGAGAAATGATGGTCGCACAAACCTGACAGCGGGTGGCTCTAGCACCGTCGAACCTACATAAACAGGTGGGGAGAAGATCAGCAACACCAACTCTTGAGCTAGCCAGGGGTAAACACAGAAAATCAGACGGTTCCCCACGTTCTCCAGACGTTGGGATGCCAAGATATGGGGGCACTGACGTCGAAAAAACGACGACATTTCCAATTTGGCTGTAACGTTCTCGATGATGATTTAAAGTTACATTGGAGATATAGTACCGAAGCCAAGGGCTCGGCGATAACAGGTTGGCATCGGAGAAAAGTGGTGAAATCGGAAATTGATCGCATTTTATGCTTATGCTTGCGTTTATATCGCCTTCTAATATTGATACATCTAAATAATCGCTCACTTTGCCTCCCATATATGACTCTACTAACTTCATCAAGTTGACTCCTCTACTCCAAACAGACAACCACCATGGTATACATAGCACAGCTTAGTCATCGTGGTGCTCAATCTCGTCAGCGACCAAGCTCAAGATATTCTCCTCCCCTGGCACATTCTGAGGGAAGCGAGCATTGTAGCCGATGACAGATCGGGCCTTCAAATAAGTTCGCGTAGGAATAGACACCTTCCTAGTGGAGACGAGCCACTTGACATTCTCACTACAGGGCGGTGTAGTAAGCGAGCCCGAGTATCTAAGACAACCAAAACCGTCAGCGGGCATCACTTTATTCTTGGCATGCTTAGTAGAACTTACGATTGGAAATCGCCCTTATTGAGAAGCGATACGATCTCGGACATTTTGAGAGACCTGATGTGAGTGGTTTGTCCCAGTGTCGCAATCTTATCCACCGAGTTGAGAACGGTAGTAACGACAGTGGATTTCGTAGCAGGGATGTCTTTCTTGCCCTTGCGCGTCTCCCTGAATTTGTACGAATCGGCCGCTCCGTCGTCGAGATCGATGAAGACACCGATGACGGCGAGTTTGCCGTCTTCGCTGGAGTGAACCATGTGCATCTCCATGGCTAGACTGGTGCCATTGTCGATATGCTCGCTGGGAAGATGGAAGTGGAATTGCTTTAGGTGGTAGGTTGTGTTTTCGATGGTGATCTTACCGCCGAGTCCTTCTGTGACTACCTCGACGGTGCTTCCCAAGTTCTCGAATTCAGCGCCCTTGGTGAAGTTGGGGATCTCGATGTTTAGGTCTGAGGCGGGGATGATGTCGAATGAACCGTCGGCGAGGTTGATGGGGGATTGGTGGTGGCCGGTTGCACATAGTTCGTTGGCCTTGGGGTCTAAGTTGTACCAGTTTGCTGGGCCCTATTGTATGAGTTAGTAACCTGCATTGAGGTCTCTGAAGCCCTCTGTGTATGACAGAGATGGAAGAAGAAGTCCAAGGGGAATGTGTGGCGTACATTGGCAGCAGAGTATCCAAACTTGGGAGCATGAATAACATCAGCTCTCTGATGAAGATGCGTTCCATACGCACACGACGCCTGGACCTGCGGCGCACAAGCAGCCAGAACAGCTAACAAAGATACCCAAGAAGTCATTTTAAAGATGTTATGTACGTGAAAAGCTGGGGAAACTGATGACACTCAAGAAACAAGGTAAAAAAACAAGCTTCTATCGATCTCAAACGCTTGAAACCGAGAAACACTCTCCATTTAAGTATTCCTTCATGTTCATCCCTACAATCCCCGACAGATAATATAAACCCAGGGTTATGATCCAGGGGTTTACAGGCTGGGGCTTACATCAACTGCAACGGTAGCTGGCTGACTGCCGCCAAAGTCACGCCACAATTGCTCTTACCGGCCAAGCCGGGGGCGGTGGATCTAAAACGGGTGCGTTTATTCATTATTGCTTGGTCGGTAATGTTGCTGAAGAAAATGAAATAAGCGTCGCCGGGTATACCCTGTTAAATTATGTCTGAGTGTCCCGTTGAAACTTGGGGGACTGCGCATTTGGGGTTAGAGGAGACCCTGAACTCAACATTAGTCTGCATGAATCAATTATGCTTTTGGCCAGAACAATGCGTCGGAACTGCCGTACTTGATAGCGTTGCACTCGTAAATCCAGTTATTTATCGGTCTTCACCCCGAGTATCGTAACTCTGGGTAATAAAATGACGTGTGCCATGTTATTATCTACGCCCGCAAAGCCCCGCGGAGTAATCGCATTAAACTGGGCACTCTCCATGGAGATGAAGAACCAAACATCACTGGCTGGAACAAAACCTCCAGAAAAAGCCGTTGCCAAGCGCCAGGGGGTAAGGGTAAGGGTCTGGGGGGGCTCAGACGGGGCAGAGGTTCTGGACTCCTTGGCAGTGCATTGGCTGTAATCTGACACACGGCCTCGACCTGTGGCTTGAGAATGACTCGAGGGCGTGGAGAATGGTAATTTCGTCTTCTTACTCCGTAAATCTCTCACTTATGTGGTTTTTGGAGAGGATTATGAATAAGCTTAAGTTTTGAACGATGCTACGTTTCTCCGTATTGATCGAGTCAGGTGACTTGGTGATAGTGGATTCGCGATAACAGAACCCAATGGAATCATGACGACGACGATAAATCCGCTCAACTTCACTTACTATCCCATGCCAAACTCTATCACAACTGCCAAGACTTCGATATTAAGCTCTCTTATAGTCTCCTTCCTATCCTGCACAATCCAGTCTAGCCTCAACTTACCGACAATTTGGCTTCCCCATCCCACTTTACCCCTCGTCCATTATTACCAACCCAGTCACGATACCACGGCAGTTGATACGACATACGCAAGCCTATCACCTGTCATTTCCCTTCGATTTCATCTCACGATCCTTCAAAACTCAATCTTGACATGGCTCCCTTGTACCAAAAGACCCTCGTGCTCGGTGCTTCGTCCGGTATTGGAGAGGCCCTTGCCGCCAAGCTCATAGCCACAGGGACAAAGGTCATTGTCGTCGGTAGACGGAGCGATAAGCTTGAGGAGTTTGTGAAGAGATATGGAGAGGATAATGCAAAGGCTGTTGTGTTTGACGTCACGGATTTAAATGGAATCAAAAGCTTTGCCGAGTCTATCACACAGTCTGATCCAGATTTGGACTCTATCGTGTTTAGTTCAGGTATCCAGCGAGGATTTAACTTTGCGAGTCCTGAAACTCTGGATCTATCTGTTCTTGGCGACGAGCTTACCACCAATTACACATCTGCCGTGCATCTCACCGCAGCATTCCTCCCTCATCTCAAGAAACAACCCCAAAGCCATCTAATCTACATCAGCGCGACGCTTGGCCTAATTCCTTCCATGATCCGAACACCCAACTACAATGCATCTAAATCCGCTCTTCACACTTTCATCCTAAACGTTCGAGAGCAACTCAAAACTAGTGGAATTTCTCATATCCACATGGTTGAAGTTTTTCCGCCGGCGGTTCAGACGGAGTTGCATGATGAGAAGCATCAGCCTGATTTGGTGAATGGTGGAGAGATTGGAATGCCGCTTGGTGAGTTTACGGAGAGGATGTTTGATGGGCTTGTTAGGGGTGATGAGCAGTTTGCTGTTGGGCCGGGGGAGAGTTTGTTTAAGGAGGATGGGTTTGAGACGCAGAGGATGAAGCTTTATGAGGCGGGACGGGAGTTTATCAATAAGTCTTTGGCTAAGTACCTAAAGAAATAGGCATATAGTAGTATTCAAGAAGTTAAGAAACTAGATTTGAACTTGTGACTTCTGACAAAGTATAGCATGTAAGGTACTGGAATTCCTATGCCGGATAAACATTAGTAGGAACCACTACTTTCACGCATAGTCGTTTGCATAATTCCTAGAAAATCTAAGTCTTCCTGGTTATAATCTCCGCTAGGCTATGCTATTCTTGTGAGCATACGGGATCTTGTCATTAAAGTCTGAGGCATTAACAAAATTCGACTAACCCAATACCTTTCCTCAAATTCACTCACTTCATAGCTCATGCAGACCCCCCTCCATCCAGCCACATTCGTTAAGCTATATAACATTTAAACAAATACTTCGGATGAAGCCGGGCATCTATGAAACAAACCTGCATAATTTGCAAATCGCGCATCCTCAGCTGGCCCATTCTCGTATGATATTCAAGCCACAGCAGCATAGCCTCACATCCCTGTCCTGGCTTACCACTCAACTACCTGACTGTCATGCTGATATTCTAAAAACCTTATGTAAGAAGCTAAAGAAGGAAGGTAAGCATGCGGATTGTGGCGAGGATTACTTCAGCTATAAGCATCATGCTGTATTTGGAAATGCATAGCGCCAGGTGTCAGAGCTGAAATCACATGTAATCAGCCACGATCAATAGTCTCATTCTTGAAAAGTTTTGCACTTTATGTAGACCAGATTTGGTGCTCTGCCTGTGTGAAAATTAAATGAATTATTGACGAATTCTCCAGTAACTATCTTAACTACATCACTTGTTGTCATAGCCTGTAGTACATATTGTGCCTCTGTAGATGCAACACTTTACATCACCACCGCGACGTGATCATCCATATACTTCCCAATATCTCCCAAAAAGAGAGAAGCGAGGACAGAAACTGCACCAAAAGCAATGCTCACATAATACACCCACTTGTATGCCTCAGCATAAGCAATCTGGCCAGCCTGGATCACAATCTTATACAACGCCTCATTTCCCTTGATACCTGGTACCTCTGCAATCTCATCCAGCAAAGAGATACTAGTCAGCCCGATGACCTCCCCGATGACTTCAGTTGACGTAATGTTGCCATACTTCACCATCGCACCACCAATGTAGTGAATAGCAGCAGGTGTGAACTTGGCCACAAGGACATTGTAGTAAATGGTGTAGCCGATGCTACCGCCAATGACGCGGATGCTTAGAGTAAGCGCTGCGATAGTCGCGATGAGATCATCGGGGCAGATGATTGTCGTGATGATACTTGCTGGGACGACGATTCCTCCAATACCTAGGCCGGCTAGGACGAGAATTCCCCATAGAGTGGACATGTTGTCGGGTCTTGCGACAGACATGGCGCCACATCCAGCCGTCATCAGGATACTCGAGATAACCATGAGTGATCTGTTTGCACCTCTGAACACAGATAGAAGCCAGAGGACGATACATGCACCGGCCATGATGCTGAAACCAACAGGAATACCTCGGATTCCGACTTGCACGGGATCATGACCATACACGTTGAAAGCCTGCGTGGGCCAAAACATGAGGATGGAAAAGAAGTTGGCGCCAGAGATGAAAGTGATGATGAGCGTCAGGGTAAGGATCCGAGGTGCTCGGGCAATGCGACGAGGGAACATAGGATACGGCGCAAAGAAGCCCTCCCAAATGACAAAGAGGACAACCAAAGCCGCTCCGAGAATCAGAGGAACAAGGACATGGGCCGACTTCCAGGTATACATATATCCACCCCACTGCAATCCAGCCATGAACAAGATCATACCAGAAATGCTGAGAAAACCGCCGACGAAATCAATGCGCTTCAAAATCTCTCCTCGCGTTAGACCCTCTGAGTTGACACGAGGCGGTGGGAAGTAGAACAAAGCTGTCAATACAAGACCGACAAAGGCCCAGAGAGCGCAGAACAGGCCGATGTATCTCCATGTCGAGTGCGCGGCGATGAGCTGTGCCCAGAGAACAGAGGGGCAGAAGGGCACGATTGTGAAGATCAGGATGGAGACGTACTTGCCACGCTGGGCAGTCGGTGCCATCTCAGACGTTGCTGCTAGAGCGGTGAGTTCGTTGATACCAGCTCCAACTCCCGCCAAGACCATTCCACCTGAAATATTAGTTAGCCTTGATCTGGAAGGTGTTAATGAAGGGAGGAGAGCGTACCGATAAAGACATTCATGTTGTGAGCAGTTGAGCAGACGATCATTCCAAGGACGATAAACGACGCGCCGGAGAGTGCAACGTATCGACGACCGAACATATCCGATAGGGATCCCACAAATGGACAGACAGCCGCTAGTGAGAGTAGGTTGGCGAGAACGAACCAGGTCCAACGATCATGTCCTCCTATATCAGCATAGATGTATGGCGGGACACCTCCGAATAGATACACTGGGATCTGGGAGCCTGTCCAGAGGAACGCTTGCGAAACGAGGGCCATGAATCGTCTTTTCGTCATCTGAGACATGAGTGTTAGTATGCTTGGATTTCTGGACTCATGGTGTGTATACCTTTGCATTTTGACCTTCACCCGACTCATCCGCATGAGCCTGGAAGGCGTTCTTCTCCTGATAAGTAACAGCGGCATGCTCAGTCTCTACATGAGTAGGCTTCTCGCTCTCAGAGTTCTGCCCGCTGGCGTCCAATTGCGTCGGACCCATGGCGATGTCTTCGATGGGATACTGCAATAGAATATCTGGTAGTGAGGAAAGTTGAATTGTTCAGTGAAGTAAGGAAAGGAGTTATTTAAATTGGATATTGTTATGTTACACTGATCGACTGTTTATCCTCCTTATAAGGACCACAGTTCCGATCAAGGTGCCGAGGCATCCTGTCGTAAAACGAGGGGTCAGGATACGCTATTGAGAGTCTAGACTTAGTTTAAACGACAGGAATTGATAAGAAGCCACGGATAGAGATAAACTGGGATAGTTTCCAGAGTATCGGCGATGGCAAATGACCCTCACAAGTCATTTGCGATCGGGTCTTCGGCACCTTTAACACAAATCTAGCCTAGCATCGGGAGATGGAACCCACACTCCCAGGAAAGCCACGTCGTTCGATCTGCCAATCGCAACTTGGTTCTTTTTTTAAAATGATGCTTAATATTGAGGTGAAATAAGCAAGTAGGCTTGACTTTGATGTTTGATACACTTAGGTCCTCGACTGGTTTAGCCGTCTCCAACTTGATTGTCCTCGAGGCTTTCCCTCTCCTTGATGTTCTTGCCCTTCAAAGCTGCGTTCAAGAACAGCAAGAGTCTCCAGATTCCAGCAGAAGTAGCGGGTTGCGACCACGGAGTATATCCCCGTTTCTGTCTTGGCGCGTTAATGCGACCTCGGCTCCACGGACCTAACGTGCTAACCCACGGGGTCGAGCGCGGGGAACCCTGCTTAGCTCGAGTATCGTGAAAGACTTGCCACGTTCCTAAGCAGGGTTCCCCGTATTCGACGTCGCGCGGGAAGCTGAAATTGCATAGAGAATAGATTGTCATTGACGGGTTCGGCTGTCTAGATCTACCTTGGCATGAGACTGTCAAGTTCCGCACAGACTTGAGCTTGGCAAGTGTTAAGAATTATTCGGTCGCGCGATTAGGAATGCAGCGTTTGGACAGGTGGCCTTGGCATCTTTAACACCAAATCAGATCATTACTTTGCACTTGATCAGTTCACAGAGATTTCACCATATCGTTAATTCCCCTTTACCAATTCCCTACCCATGAGAAGGTTATGATACGGGCACAGGCACTAGATGTATTACTCTGTGTTATCCCATGAATGGCATACAGGCTGGAAACTTAAAGACAACTTTTCATCGTACACGTGGGTACATCAGCTGTCGTACTCGTTATCGTTTGGACTATACGTAGGCACAGTTTAAACCCAAGAATCTTAACAACAAGCGCAGGATATAGCTCTGCGGGATTGATATTTATCTCGGAAGATGTCCGTAGGCTTTATCGAAGGCTGTATCCAGCAAGTCTAGCCAACAAAGTAAGCCTCAAAGAAAGAACGCCACTAACTAGTTGTACTCGGGAACAATATTCTCAACCGGACATGCCGCCAGTGTACTTCCAAACCTGCTCTTCACATCTCGCCACTCCGGCCCTCCGCGCTCCTGACTTATGACACGATATCTCCTCTCCCCGCCTACCGCTCTGCATATCAAAGCGTTGCTAGTGGAATACCTATTCCCATGAGAGAGGTCGCCCGCAACGATGTACTCCAAAGATTGGATTCCCTCCGGGCCAAAGGCCCAGTTCGCAAAGTCTCGGAAGCTCTGCTGCAGAGGTGGTGTTCCCCACTCTTTTCTTTCTCTCACAGCAGTTGCCATTTCTTCAAGACTAAGACGAGCATGTTCTTCGGCATCGTCGTTGAGTGAGTTGCCAGCCTTTGTTGTGTCTTCGATAGGCGCGCCTTCGTTTTCTCCTTCTGTGATCTTGAGCTCTAAGGCGTGACTGAAGACCCAGGATGCACTGGGACCGGAGTTCATTCCTGTGTGTCGAATGTGAAGCACTTTCAGTGACCGCTTGGCTACAAAAGGGAGCATAATGTCTTTCTGTGGTTACTGTTTAGTACACGCATCCCAGTAATAATTATATTTACTTACAAGGTCCTTCGGTGCACATGTCAACCCAATGAACTCTAGGTTCAGTCTCGGAAGCGGGTTCTGAGAAGGATCCTGCTGAATGCGGTTCCGATCCTCATACGATAGCCCTAAGTCCGCTGAATCTCTACCCAAGCGCGAGTTTAACAGCTCTCCATCCTGATCCGTGACTCTCACATGATACACAAATCTTTTCAGAGTCGCCGCATGGCCCGCGACATGTTCCCAGAACTGAAGTGATGGCGTCGGACCGCATATACTAATGAAAAGCCCTTCGAGTCCTTTGAAGGAATCGATGAACCCAGTGATTGTGGCGGCTTTGCTCGTTGCAGTTTCGTGTGGCGTATTCAAATAGAAGTCCAGTATTTCGAGAGTCTTGAGTTGAAGTGGTGAGTTGGACTCTATGATGCTAGATAGGAAGGGCATCCAGTACGCACACATCCTCAAAGACAGATGCCTGAGGGCCCTGAGGTTAATGGAAGAGGCCGTTACTTGTATGCCAGTGTTTTCATCTCTCAAAGGAACTCTGGTGAGTTTTAAGCTTCGCAACTTCGGGAAGTGTGTTCGCTCAGCTGCTTCCGAGGTAGTTACTTCGAGACCAAATATCTTCCGAGCAAGCATAGTACTCGCAGGTATTTTATCCCACACTTCAGGGTCATTTTCGTGATGAGTCACCGTGGACTCGCGACTCTCCCGATCTGGAGACCAGCCCTGTAACTCCAATTCCAGTTCCTCTATCTGTCTCGCAATGGCCTTAACAAGGCTAGCAATGTTGTGGAAGTGACAACCCATAGGTGCTTTCCAACTGAGTCGTCGAAGGTTCTGAAATGCCGAGAGATCCATGTCAGATGTTCGACTCCATCGGTTGAATCGACTACAGAAAGGATCTGTGACGAGGCTGAGGCTCTGGATGGAGGGATGCTTGAGACTCAGAATCTCGAGAATCTCAGAGGGTATGCAAGAAGTATAGTTCCAGCTAGCAACAATATCAGAAGTGTCTTGGATAAGAGGAGTTGTCTTACCTGAACGATTCGAGTTGTCCGTCGCTGAAATGATTAAGCAAAACCACAGCCCTCTGCGCAAGACACTCAAACTTCACCCTCACAAGCTTTCCACCTTCTAACCCAAAACTATCGCCCCTGGCCTCCCAAGTATACTGATGAAGAGGAACTTTCTCGGTCCAGTTTCCCATGTAACCAAGCCAGTCACTCGCATGGATACAACGTTTCGGGTCTGCGTCGACACCAGGATCAAAGCGAAGTTCTTTTGTATACTGAAGACAAGGCTGCGGTGGTCCATAAGGGCGTATGCAATGTCGCTCGCTCTCGGGATGCGGCTGAATGGTGATGGAGCGCCAGAGATGGCGAAATATTATTTTGTGTAGCCATTTTGCCGTCAGCGAGAGCTGTTGGAGGTCGATACCGTGCAGCTATGACTGTCAGCTCGTATTAAAATGTATCAGTAAACTATATACCTTGTCGCAAATATTTTCAAGGATCTCTGGTGGGAGAGATGATAGCATTCTGGCAGTCGTGGCTATAAAGTGATGATAGCTTTAAGAATCATCATCGAGGACGGGAGAGGCGTGAATGACCTAATATCTCACGAGACGACTGACCACCAACTTAGCTCTGGCGCATCCTCCACATATCAAAAGATGACGTGCGTCAGCACATTCTAATCTCAGCACTTGAAACCCCCCAGAGTCAATCATTTTGACTGGACATGGTCATCAGAGACCATCACGCAGCCAAGCTTTCATTTCGCTAATATCTAGATAAGTGCCAAGTGGCACGAATGACACAAGAAGCATAATGGAAATGGGTTGCAAGAATGACACATGAGATGAGAATTGCAAGTATGGGATAAAAACTAATGTTGGGATGAAGGGCGAAAAATGAAAAAAAGAATTTGCGCTCCCCGAAACCTGGATCGAACAAGTGACCTTTCGGTGTCAGATAACAATTACAGCCGAACGCTCTTCCAGCTGAGCTATTCGGGGAGATCTCCGAAGCGGAGGAATAGCTATTGGTGACAGCAGAGCCAGAGATCTTA
Source organism: Fusarium acutatum (assembly GCA_012932015.1). Taxonomy (NCBI): domain Eukaryota; kingdom Fungi; phylum Ascomycota; class Sordariomycetes; order Hypocreales; family Nectriaceae; genus Fusarium; species Fusarium acutatum. The sequence goes on from JAADJF010000024.1 coordinate 44,600, forward strand.
GTATATAGAGTTATGCAAATCTTAATCACCCATGCCACTGTTGCCTTTTGCTCACCTCCCAGTAATCATCTTCACAGGCGTGATTGACGTTACACCACAGAGTACCACGAAACCCAAATCCTTTTCTCTTGTATTAATTAATACTGTAATTTAATTTCTGTTCTTGTTTCCGTCTTCTCTACTATTGATCAATGCCGAAGCGCTGGTATGAAGAGTTTTAATGCCTGATCATTAAACTATCCTGGGTATCATTATAAATTACTTTCTGTCGCTCAAGTGACTTTTGATCGCCTCTAAATGCTCTTTAATCGAAGGACTGTCTTCGCTCTCCCCACCGACATCCATCTTCGACCTTATCCTCCCAACAAGCAAATCGCGTGCAATTTTCGGCGAGGCAAGCGACAACTCCTCATCAAGTTTTGCCTGACTGATTACTTTGCCATTGCAAAGCTCCTTGACAAGACTATCAACCAGATGCTGACAATTATTTGATAGTAATTTATACCGAGGATTGAGTCCGATATGATGTTGTCCTGACCAGACGTTAAAGCTTGTCACACCGCGGTTTTGTGTAACTTACCTATCGCCTGAATCTCCTCATGCGTCTTGGTCGTCTCGCCAATATAATAGCACGAACTCCACGTCTCAACAAACTCCTCCGTAATGACCGCCACCCTAAAATAATTCTTCCCCAACATCGTCAACTCCAACCGATCGCTCATCAAATCGTAGCAATAGCACTTCCCAAGCCCTCTATCGATAACGCACACCGCCCAATGACTCACGCTATTCAAACTCATACCGACATGTCTCGCTAGCAACTTGTAGCTTGACTGTGAGACTTCAAGTACGCCAAAGGAGATGGGCGTTGTGACGAGAAATACTGCTCTTTGAGTTTCGCGCGGGTTGCATTTGAGAGGTGCCATTTCGAGGGCTGAGTCGCCTGTGACTTTACTCGTGACGAGAGATAGAAATTCATTTCGTTGACGGATTTCTTCAGCGTGTTTCGCAAGCCATGCCTCTTCCGCCTGTCGTCTCTTTCTCTCATCCCTATTCACAATCAGTAACTTAATCTACCAGTGGAGCCTTTCGGAAATCACCATTTTTTAGAGATGTTCTGGTAGACAGCCTCACCGGCCGCCGCGAGCTTGTTCAGGGCATCCAGTCCCATTTTTTGCTATAACACTACCATACCGTAGCAACACGTCGAATTATCGCGCGAAAAAGTCGGAAATACTGAAGATTGAAATGTTGGACTGCGCGATGTTTTTAGTAGAAAAATTTGGGGCGGTAAATTTCACAGCCACGCGGATGTGCCGGTCAACTAACTTGTACCCACGCTTGGCATCATGCGCCTCTTTGGCGCTGCAGGAGATGACGCGTGACTGGGCTGAAAGACGACATGACATTCGGATAGGGCTGTCTTTGAGGCGCAGTCATGATCTACATTCTTCGTAGCTTCTATTTATTGTTCTATAAATTATTGGCGATCGCCGCTTCATTCTAGTAACAGAGGAATCGCGCGCCCGATGTCGCCTTGAATACAAGTGCTCAGACCCTCATCTTCCTGGTCCCATGGCACCATCGCCTCTGGGCCCATGCCAACGCGAATCAGCTTGACTCGCCCTTCACTACGCATTACCAAGTCTTCATTCGGCCATCGCAAAACACCCGGAGTATTCATCCCGACACCAAGTTCTAAAATCACCACATTCTTGTTCTCTCTCAAGACTCTTGACTTCCATGCTTTCCACTGAGCTTCACCTTGTTGGTAGGGCGCTTGATTGAACCAGGAGCCCGCTCGGACGCAGATACTCATCTTGGAACCGCAGAACCGGCAGAGAGGAATTTTGCTCGAGTCTAACAGCTCTTGCGTTGCCTTGTCAATATGAGGCATGGCATCAGCTACAAGAGGAGCCGATGGCACGACAGCGTCAACTCTGCAGTTATTCAGACACTGCAAATACCCATACGAGCCTTGCGGCGTAGAAAGTTGCTCTTTTGGCCAGCCATTTGCGAGAAACAATCCATCAGCATTTGACGTCCGCACAAATGCATCTTGCCCAAACTTCCTCAGCCATGGTATCAAAGTCTGGTAAGTTGGCGTGTTGGACCAGTTGGCTACCATGTTCAGATGAGTAAAGAAATATCCCCAGCGATGCTCCTCCGAAGCCCAGTCATTAAAGCCAAAGACGCTATATAGTGATGTCAAACCGAGCTTGAGACAACCCGGGAAGTTCTTCTTGAAGAGGTCTCGAGAGTGGTAGTCCAAGCCTTCTGCGGCTGATAGACCTGCGCCAGCTGTGACGAGGACAGCATCTGCTGAGGCGAGCCAGTCGCGTGCTAAATGAAGAGAACTGTGTGGCAGGTCCTTGGCAAGTGAAAGTGTTTTCTTCGGCGCTGGCCCAAGAAGCTCTGCGTAGATCTCGGTGTCTGATTCGGTGAAGGTGTTGAAGACAACGTCTGTAATCGTCGTTGATGGATGTTTCTGAAGCCAGGATATAATGGTTGACACTGCTATCTCAGCTGCCTTATCCGCCGGAAATGCAAACAAGCCCGTCGAAATGCAACAAAGAGCGACTGACTTGCTATCATCCTCATCAGGTGGCAAAACTTCCAACGCTTCTAGAATCGACTCATAGCACTCCGCCAGTTGCCGCCTCTCAGTCTCAGTAGGTGAAGCACCTCTCTTGAGCTGTGGCCCAACGGTGTGCATAACTGAAGAAGCGAAGAGTACATGACCTTCGGTGACAAGTACCTCCCCAGGCTCGAGCTCTTTTCCTCTGGCCTGCATTCGCTGAAAGCACTCTTCCCGCAGCCGTGGTCCTGCCTCAGCATGGATGATGTTGTCGATACATCGATGAGTTGGCTGAAAGCATCCCAAGCCCTGGCTGTTAGCGGCATTGGTAATAGCTGTGATACCAGTCAAAGTCGTGATGTCGCCTTTCCAGAGATGAACCTTGGTTGCTCGATGTTCATCATGTTGAAGTGTCTGCGAAGGCAAGAGTGAGGAAATGGGAGTAACTATCTTGTGCTGATGAAGCCGTGCGAGGATGGTGTCGATATCTTGAAGAAGATCTTCTGGTAGAAGTGGCAAAGGCGGTCGCACGCATAGACATTCCCGAAGAAGTGCTATCTTTGATGCTGTCTCAAGGTGGCTTAAGTGGTGTTTATAATGCTGCAAGTTCTCGTCGTCTGCAAGAAAACTTGATCCATTCTCTATAACATCGTCTATGAGACGTGTCAGAGTTGTGTCTAAGAGAGAGGCGGTTCCTGTGCGGGTTGTTCTCATGATGATTGTGTCTGGCTGTCGACGATTGAGACTTCAGCTAAATGCAGTTTTGGAGTAAGCAGTATAGACCAATATATAGTATCAAAATCGTATAAAGAAAAAGAATAATCAGCACTGACAAATTTGATCCTTTGATGAGGTTTGCTTTATCCCACTCGGATAATGTGGGATACCCGAGTGGGATAGATTGCGTTGAGAGTTGAGACCAATCCCCGTACCCTATTCACACCACTGGAAGGGATGAGAAAAGGCCCTATGACCGTTAATAGGTTTGCTGAAGAATATCTAGCCTAAAATCTGATTATAGTGATCAAAACTTCCCTCAATGTGAATCGTTCAACGATCAACTGGGCATACTTTGTCCTCAGGGTCGTCGACACCATTTCTCTTATTTAAAGCATCACATCATCTGCAAAATCGATGGTTGGAGAAGTGACAGGACAAGAATAGTAAAGAAAATGTCCCAGGGAAAAGCAGTTAATAAACTACCCAGGGGAGCTTTTACAAAAGCTTCCGCGGAGGGTTTCTACTTCTCAGTCCAGAGCAGGGAACTCAGCAGCTACTATGCCTATTGTAGACTCACTTTTGAGAGAGGCGTAACCTTATAAGCTACCATCTTAACCCCTTCAGGTTAAGTGTACTCGTCCGACTCGGAATGATGAGTTAACGGGTAGTTATTCCTCCGACTTCCAAACATGATTGGTCTATTACTCTGATGTCCGTAAACCGAAAGCGATCATTTAATAGTTCATACGAAATATAAATTTGCGAACCCGTCACAATATGCCGATAGTGCTATCTTAACCTCGTGCTTCGACTATCTGCTCTGCCACAATGTCGTCCGCTCCCAAGCTCACACCCACTTCATCTTAATTGGAGACTGCAACGTGGAGCAAGACCTACTAGACACTTAGAACGCCAACAAGAATGGTCAATAAATCCCCAAAGTCTCCCTCTAGATGACAGATACCGGATGTTAAGTTACTCAACGGCTCTTGGTGTTCGGTCAGATCGCTGACTAAGCTTCTCAAACAAACATCTTGCCTCTTCGCCGTTGGTTGATTGACGCGTCGCGATATTATCAGCACCCACGCACAGAAGTCATTAAAACATATTTATTCTTTCCCCTCGTCGAACCAACGTGATAGTGGAATTTACCGACGTCAGTCCCATCAAAAAGTCGGGCGATCATATGGACGGAGAAGCTGCGCTTCAAGCAGGCATTGTGAGCTACATCGGCTACCCGACGCCTCCTCAAACTGCTATCCAGCTGGACACCAGCGCTTCCGATTTGGCACTCGAAATATCCAAGCCATCGGAGCTCCTTCAGATCATGCTCATCTCAACGTCCTACGACTGAGGATTGATAAGACGGTCATTGGGGCGGATCATCGAACCCTTATTCAAGATCATATAAAGTCACTGGTTCATGGTTGCAAACCAAATTCCCCGAGTGGTTCTTACCAGACAAGATCGTCTTGAAACGTCAAAAAGAGAACTGGGAAGAGGAATTCGATCATGAAGTCGTCGCGTACAACAGAATGCGACCTATTCAAGGCCTCACTACACCCAAGCTCTACGGCACGATTCAGTACGCAAGCACCCGCGCCCTGATACTCTCAGATATCGGAGGGTCTAGCCTCTCAAAGCCTCATGGCTCCGTTCTAGATGAGCAAGATATTGAGCCCCTATTACATCAAGCCTTGACTTCGCTCAATGAATATGGCGTTTGCCATGACGATACGAAACTCGACAACTTCCATCTTGTGGCTGATGAGAAATCATGATTGTCGACTTGGAATCCGCAGACTTTGATCAAACTGAAGAAGAGCTTGCTTATACGGCGAAGAACAAGATGAAATCGTTGCGTCGTCAATATCGAAATCATTTAAAGTGTTTGGAACATGATGACCTGTTCGAAGATGAGAACATGCCTATTCCTGGAAGGGGAAAGGTCACTTCTCGATTAGCCTGGTATATATGTCAACAATCACAATAGCTCCAAGCTCGTAAGAAATCTCGATTAAGTGTGTGAATTAAAGTAACCCTATACAGCCAATGGTATCCTTCAGCCGCACGTTTACAATCTTGAGGCGTCTATCAATCCAAACAGAACCCTCCCCAATCCCGGCCACCGTGAGATCCCATATCCTAGAACATCAAGTCAGAGTCGAAAAATCTTCATCAAAACAAAGAGACATACCGTCTATCCCTGCCTGCAGTCAATGTTGCCCCACTGGTTCTTAGTAGCCCAGTACCAAGAATCCATGACGGATCGCGCCTCACAACCACTTCCAGTGGTAAACGCCCAAACGAGCGAAGAACCGCTGTTGTCGTAGCCACAGTACTGGTCACTGACGCCAGCACACTCAGGGTATTGGCCGAGGTTATTCCAGAGATTGCCGCAGACGGCATCGGCATTGGGAACCCAGGAGTTGGACCAAGCCTCGTAGCGACGGGACCAGTCGTTGGTGAGCTGGTTGGTGCAGCGCTCGTTGGCCTGAACGTGATCGGTCAAGAGAGCGGCGAGGAAGATTGCTGAGATGTCGGTGAAACGCATGTTGAAGAATTGTTTGGTGGTTGTTTGAAAAAGCTTGATTGAAGATGTAGAAGAATGAAGAGATGTGAGTGAGTGATGATCTATTCTCAAGACGGGGAATAGACTGATATTTATACATAATGAGATAACAAGGCAGGAGATGGACCGCAGAATTGAGTTGCTTGATGTGTTATTTACAGCTATGACCTGTGGCTGAAAGCTTGTACCTCCCGCATAATAGCAAAACCCTGCAAAGCCCAAGAGTTAAGTCGGTAAGATGCTTAGACCTTCACGATTTCCACTACCGCATTAAAAATAAAACCCGTGGCTGAAACTTATTTTCACCGTCTATTGTTTTGGCATTAAAAAAGCAATTACTTAATTTCTTAGCCTCTGAGTAGTGTCCGAGCAAGTTCTAAATTTAATTCATAAATGCCGACAGTCAGCTGAGCGGCAGTTGCTCATTGTTAGAGTTTCGTACTGATGGTTTTATTTGCTTATGTTTCTCATGAATTGAGTTGTCGCCTTGCGTTCAATTGTTCCGCTTCATCCGAAGATAATGTCTCTGAAGTCTGTTGAGATTGGGTACAGTAACTCAAGCCGTTGAACTGCTCCCGGCAGATTGTGCGGTCACGGCCTGAGTTTGACGGTTTAAAGTATAAATCGTGATTTGTGAATGAGGATCTACAGAACCTCGTAATCTATACTACAAAGCGTAAAAGCTCGGCAACGTTTCATGCCCGGCATCTCCGGTCTTGTTATTTTCATTGAGCAGTGTTGGGTAAGGCGGTAGTGGTGACTTTGGATAGGTACGATAAAATGATATGATTCGCTATGCAGTCTCATCTATATAACATCAAACGAATGCCCCCCTCTGAGTGTATAAGAGCACTTCCTAGATAGTAACCATTCTAACTATATAGAGATTGAGTAAAGTTGGCCATGATTCTCTTCTTCCGGTTGCGGAAATGTACAATAGTAGCCATCTGCCCAATGCCCGCAAATGGTCCCCCAGCACTCATAGCCCAGACATGTTTATTATGCGAAGAATCGCAGCGGCTAACAACCTTCTTCCGCTGCTTCTTATTGCCGTGCATATACGTCTCTGAAAGTACTTGCATAACCACTCGCGCAAGCCACCAACAGTTATGCCACTGGAGATGATACTGCGGCTCTTCATTGTGCACTATCAGTATAAGCTTAGCGATGTCGCTCAGCCGCGCCGCGTTGATGTCCAGGTCAGCCTCCACAAGAATCCTATCATCACAGATGAGATTTTCTCGCGATGGTGCAAGGGTCACAACCAATTGTGCCTGGTCCGTTAGAGCGTTGCTGGATGCTGAGCCTACTGGTAGTTCGCCCATGCGCTCGATCCGCATCCAGGACAGTCTTCCGTCGTTGGTCTTGACGCACATCAATAGATATTCGTGCTCGATGATGCTTTTCTCTTGGAGCCAGACGACTTTTGTAACGTAGCCGGGGGTTGTATGGTTGATGATGTGTTCGATGAGAGGGCGGTTGTTGTTTCGCCAGATCTGGGCGCCTTCGCGCTGTAATTGGGCTTGTAGCGATGAGCCTTGTACCAGACTGGGGAGCGGCGGTCCTCTTGATCTGCTGTTTGACATTTTGATGGGGACTGTAATGATAGTCTGTGTGTGATGATTGATGTAAAGTATGGAGATGTGAAGGATAAGAGATTTGTTCCAAAGCGATGGATCGGGGTTATGCTGTATCAGCTTGTTCAACATTGAGATTGAATCAACTGGGAATTTACTTATTCTTATATTTCAGTGTTCGATGATGTCGCACAATAAAAATAGTCAGTTGCTTCATACATTATCAATCAGCACAGCCTTATGACACTCAGTCACAAGGACAGCCAATCGCATCCCACCCTCAACTCCAAGTATACCCTGGTATGTCCGTCGGACTTGAAAGTGGGCAGCCCTCGCAAGTCAGCAAGACCCCCGCATCAGGTAGGCTTAGCGCTCGCACTCGGTTCAAATGTTTCAGCTAACCCACCCTTCCAAAACAGCGCCTACCAGCGGCTGAGAATTCTACCTCCACCGAGGGCCTCAGTGTGGGTGGTCAGAGACAGGGGTTGGATAGTCAAAAATAGGGCGAAGCCTCATGCACCTACGGAGTAGTAATCCCCAGCAGAATTGCAGGGCTGAGTCAGGTGTGTAATATGGCATATAAGGTAGAATATTTGTAGGTAAAAGAACAGAATAGCATTTGTATTTATATCATTAGCCTTTCACTCATTTGCAAGGGAAAGCTACTTGAACTTGAGTATTACTCATATAACATCACTATAACAATGTCCACAACAGTTCATACCAACGAACCCGCTATCAAAAGCACAACTCCTCCCCAGAGTATCACAAACGCAGAGGAATATCGAAAAAACACAGAAGAACTCTCCCGGGAGATATTATATCATGTCATCCACCAACTCGAAAACCAAGCTTCAAAACAAGACTCCATCCACTCATCAAGCAAAACCAACAGCGATGACCTCGAAGTCTTCCGTTTCTTCGTTGTAACCATGATCGCAATCTCCGTCTTCGGCGCCTCAACATTCGCAGTCATAGTCGGAGAAATGACCGACCCCGCAGACATTTATGCCACGCCAACCTTTACTCTCAAAACAGTCCGACTGTTTCTCTCAGTCTCATGGCTCGCGTTTGCAGTGTCTATTGCTTTGGCTGGTTATAGCGGGAGTTTTCTTGCGCTGATGCGTCAAAAGGCAAAGGGCGAGATTGATGAGGAGATGATAAGGAAGTGGACGCCTGCTGGGCTTGTTGTTTCTGCTGCGTTGCATCTGCTTATTGTCACGGGGTTTTTGTTTATGGCTCTAAGTCTGGTGGCGTATGTTGGATCGTTTGGATGGGTTATTGTTGGGGTTTCGGGTTTGATGTATCTTGTGGTTTTTTATTTACTTGTTGCGCAGTTTCGCGCCTTGTGAATTGGTATAACGATTATGTAAGCCATCTCATGGCATTATCGATACTTAAGACACGACTATTGGATTATATTCTAGTTACTCTGTCCATTACTTTCGGCTTATGCTCAGAACGGATTTTCTCCCCGATTGTGCTGATGGTTGAAAATAAGGCTGACGAGAGGATCACCCGCTGACAACTACCACCATCAAATTGAACTGCGGTTGGCACTACCAGCCCTAGAGATGATATTATTTGTTGAATGAGTCACAGAACCCATCTCATGCCTAGAAATTATATGAAGCCGGGTGCCCTGTAAATAGATAACGGAATTTCAACGTACTTGAACAAAGAGATCTCCGCGACAGGATCCTTCAATGAGTAAGCGTCCAGTTGACGAGTAATAAATACGGTCTCCGTTTCTTTCACTGAGATGGCCTAACTCGATTATAGGAAAACCTCCTAGAAAAGCGACAACTAGCTGGAAGAGATGAACTTCAGCTGTAGTTGTGGTTTGGAATAATCCTTAATCTGAAAAGTTTCTGTGTAAGCAGGATATCAGGTTGATCTGACATGAGTATCGGAAAGACTAGAGATGCCCCGCCCCAACTTGACTCCAGCCTCGAGGCGCCGCGTTTAAATGGGTCTCTCTAATCGTTGTGATATCTCTAATAATTGACTAACCTGGGTGATTGACATCACTGGGATAATTGCAAACTTCCGAAATAATTGTTAAATAAAGCTAGCAACCAGTAGATTGATGGGGTATAAACTAAGAATCCTCAATAAGAGGGACTAACTACACAGATTGACCATTCTGTTTCCATATTCATGTAACATGAGACGTTGAGCTCTTACATGAACTTGTGGAAGAATCGGCGCCAAGCGGGCCAAGCAGCGACCTTGGCACGGTAAGCGTTGATCTCGTCCCAGTCATGCTCACGGAGACCGGTGTCTAGATCAATCTTGTCAACAGTGAGCCACTGAGGCTTCTTCCAGAAGTAGCCGATGATCCAGAAGACGAGGACGACAGGAATGGCAAGGCACGCCATAAAGAAATCCTCGGCGTTACCATAGCCTGGCTTGTTTGGAGGGCAGATGGCGACGAAGAGCTGCATTCCGAGAATAGCGAAGCAAAGGGCGAGACCCAACCAAGAGCCCCAGACACCACCAGCAGCCTTGAAGGGGATCTGGTCGAGGCTTCGGCCTTGCTTCTTCCAAGCGGCGCGGAAGCGAATGTGAGCCTACAGAATCAGGTCAGTAAAACAGGTCAAAAGGAAGAGTCGACGTTCAAACTTACGTAGCAGATGGAGCCCCAGGTGAAGAGGGCGGCGAGGGCGGAGACGGCAAGGAGCCAGTCGAAAACAAGACCACCAGATGAGGCAAGGACAACATAGGCGAGGGCACCCCAGATGAGGTTGAAGCCGACGGAGACGAGAGGTCGTCCCGAGCGATCGATGTATGTGAAGATCTTGGGCGCGTAATCTTGCTCGGCGAGAGCAGTGAGAGTACGGGAGCCACCATAGACGGCAGAGACACCGATGGAGACAACGGAAACACAGATGACGAGGTTCATGAAGCTGTCGTAGCCCTTGAGACCAGCATCCTTGGCAGCGAGCACGAACGGAGAGGTACCGTCTTTGTAAGGGTTGGCGCTGTTGAGGAGACGCTCATCTGTGGAGCTGACGAGCATACCGACGAGGGTGAGACCAATGATGTAGAAGCTATGGCGGGTTAGTATGAGACGAGAAAATGGACTTTGGTGAAGCTTACAGAGTAATACGCCAGAAGACCTGCTTGATAGCACCAGGAAGGGCCTTGGCGGGGTTACGAGACTCAGCAGCAGCGAGACCGACCAGCTCAGTACCGGCGAAAGAGAAGGCGGCTGTGACAAAGACACCACAGAAACCTCGGGAACCGTTCTGGAAGGCGCCGGGATCATACCAGAGCTTGGCACCCTGGTATGTGTCGAAGTCGCCGGAAGAGGGACCGCCACCGCAGATGAGGATGATGGCGACGATCATGAAGATGACAATGGCAGCGAGCTTGAAGACGGAACTCCAGAATTCTTCTTCGGCATAGCCGAGGGTACCAAAAATGTTGATGACAATAATGAATATCCAGAAGACGGTGATCCAGACAGCTTCGTTGATGTCTTTATTCCAGTATTGCACCGTGAAAGAGACGACTGTTAATTCGAGCGGCAAGACGATGACCCATTGAAAGACCTGGTAATGTTAGCATCTCAAGCGCGCGACACGGGATCAGTGACACTCACGTAGTTCCAGCCCATGGCGAAACCCCAGGACGGATCGATGAAGCGAGTAGAGTAGGTGTAGAAACCACCAGAGACGGGATACATGACGGCGAGCTCACCGAGAGCGTGGACGACGTTGAAGATCATGATACCAGCGATAGAGAAGCAGAGGAAGACGGCGCCGGGACCGCCCTTGGTGAGGGCACCGCCGGAGCCGACGAAGAAACCAGCACCGATTGAACCTCCAATGGCGATCATGTGGAGATGGCGCTTCTTCATGGAGCGATCGAGTTCGACGACGCCAGTGCCGTAGTCACCTGTAAATAAAAATGTTAGGGGATTAATTGGCAGTGGTGGGCAGTGCATGCGACTCACGGCGCTGGAAAGACTTGAGGTTCAGACCATTGCGGGTCATGAAATCATCCTCGCGGAAATCATCACGAACGCCCTCAACATCACCAGTGAAGGTATCCTTCGTATGCGCCTGCGCATGGTGGTCATGATCAGGCGACGGGGGCGTCGCGCTGCCGACGTCGATCTTTTCCTCCTTAGAGGTCATTGTTACAGAAAAGAAAAGCTGTTGTTGTGAAGAGGGGGAAGCTTGGGGTGAGGGAGAGAGAATGAAACCTGACGAGAAGCAAGAGGGGGATGGGCAGTGGTTTTTATCTCCGAGGAACGGAGACGTTTGTGTTACAGAGAAGGAAGCTACCTTACACAAACACAGGCGATGGCGAAAAGGGCAGGAGATGGAGATTGGAATTCAGAAGGTGGTGGGTTAGAAACTCGTGTAGCGTGCCAAGACATGATAAGCATCCCATCAAAGAGACAAGAAGGAAGAGAAGCTGCCAAGTAGTTCTAGACGAGGCAAATGGAGGGAGACTGCAACATCCCCTTGAGCAAGGGTTAGGCGCTGTTGGTGCAGGTCTTGAAGCTGTTGGGTTGTATTTCTGCATGTTCCATGTCGTGTCGTGTAGATAAACCATGCCTCAGCACATGCTTCCTTACAGAGGTTCAAATCCATTTCCCCAGGAAGCTTTGACGATTTAGTTAGTGAGAACCGCTAACTGGGCTGATTTACAGTGATGACAACTGCCCCGCACTTGGCGCGCTCAGTGCATTACCCGACATCCGCTCATGAACATGAACATTTGAGTTTCAATTGACGTCCAACGCGTGATCCAATCTTGTATGCAACGGACATGATACTGAGAAGGGAAGGTGCAACGACCGATCTTCTCACTGGAAGGATTGGGCGGGTTGGGGTCCGGCTTGGCGCATGTCTTGGTCTGATTTGGGGTTTCTCACTGCTTTGACTCTCATGCACAGGTGGACCATGGCGCTGGTTGGGAGGGCGAGCTAAACAACAAGCTTAAAATGTTTATCACGAGGTATGGGGGGCTATGACGCGCTGGCTTTTGTTTGCCTTCAATCGTCAATTGAGTGGCGAGCAATCATTTTCACAAATGTTGCACAATCTCTTAACCGTTGACCGTTGAGTACCCCAAAACTCGCCTCCAAGATTTAAATTCTACGCCCAGCTTTTGCCGAGAATCTGTCAAAATCCCAAACGCTTGGGGCCTCCGACGCCAAGAGATTCTGTATCATCTTGAAAGGGAAGGAGATAAAAAAGAACTTGGGGATGTTATTCCCAATCATCAGCTAAACGTTTTAGGGTTGGTGGCTGGGTCAGCCAATTGTGCTGAGATACATTATCTCCATCCTCATTGAGATTGGCCGTGGAAATCCGGGGATGCGATCGGGCAAAGTGGAATTTTATTACGTTAAATATTGATGAAGTAACTGGGGCCGTTGATGTTTAAATTAGAGCGTGTTTTATTGGTTGGTCATTTGAGTCGGGAGAAACACTCCTAAAGACAGACAGTCACAGTTTCATCACCACGCCTGCACGCATTCTTCACATGAGAGTGAGTATCTCGAAAACAAAGGATCATTCCATTCTCCAATCGCTCTTATCTCTTGGCCAACTCCAACCCGGTAAGATTACAACCGTAATCTCTTCTCACAAGCCCGACCAACAAAATAACCCTTCTCCTCAGCGCCAAGACAGCCGAGTAGTCTTGGCAGTGATAAAAAACCAAGAATCGAGCAAGAGCCCAAATTGAGTCCCCAATAAGGAATGTCCCGCGATTATCCCCAACCCGCAAACCAATAACATCATTTCTGAGTGATTCTTCGTTTCTTGGCGAACAGCTGGTCGGCCGCACATCGACAAGCAAGACAAGCCACTTACTGTAACACTAGCAAAAGGGCCCCAAGAATTGTTATTATGACAAACGGAAATCCCAAACTTGGGAATAATCTACGTCAGAGTCTGGGGAAGCTTTGCGGGGTAAAAAAGGACAGTGAGAATGGCATTTGTGTGTGTGAGCCGACACGGTAATAATAAGGACAGAAGGAAGACGAGAGTCGCGGTTGAAATAAGAAAGCGCCGTAGCGGATCAGAGACATGGAAGGGCCCTGCGGTCATCACTTAAAAAATGCACGACTTTTTTAACCTTTCGGAGAGAACGTCCCCTTCTGGAACGGCAGTCAGAATCATACCACCCATTCACGGCGTAGCAGTTTCACAGGGGGGACACAAATGGTTGCAGCCGATAAGCCCTCTCATTCGCTTTATCTAAAGCTGCAAAAAAAAAAAAAAAAAGAAAAACCCCGGCTGAGCGAGGAAGCTAAGGTATTCTTAGCTCATGCGCCTTCTCGTCGTCTTCGAATGGCGACTCGGGGCGATGTTCTTCCAGGACCGGCTTACCGCGCATCTGCGCCCATACCGTTTTGTACACTGGCTTGGCGAACAGCGCGTCCATGTCTTCGAGGGTAATACCTGTGAGATTATGCATGTCAGCCACACTGTAGAATAAGTCTAGAAGGATTGGTTTAGTGTAACGCACCTTTTGTTTCGGGGACGAAGAATGTTGCCCAGATTCCCATGCATACGAGGATCGAGCTGAAGAAAAAGTAGGCGCCGTAGCCTAGGTCGGAGATCATGTAAGGTGTTGAGCGCGCGATGATGAATGATCCGAGCCATGTGTCGGCTGTGGTTATGGCGACGCAGAGCATGCGGATGTCGAGGGGGAAGATCTCGGATGCGTATGTCCATGTGATACCCTGCCATGTCGCACAGATGATGATGGCGTTGATGTAGACGCACACGATGGCGAGGTATCCCCAGCCGTCACGGTTCACAACACCAGCTGCGGCTGCGGCTGCGGGGTCGGCTTCCATCACGTACCCACCGATATACCACATAGGAATACAGCCGAGTGCAGCACCCCAGATGAGACCCTTGCGACGACCGACTTTCTCAACGACCCAGAAGGTAAAGAGGACCATGCCGAGGGTTTTGGAGATACCGTAGAAGCCAGTGGAGAAGAGCTTCAGTGAAGTACCTGGGATTCCAAGACTCTCAAAGATACGGGGTGCATAGTAGGTAATGATGTTGACACCAGTGAAACTCTGCAGAAACATGAGAGCCATTCCGATACCCATGCGGTTACGCACACCCTTCTGGAAAAGCTTCTTGAACTGCTGCTTCTTACTCATCTTATTCGTACTGCGCTCCTCAACCTGCGCACGAATATCACCCATCTCTCTCCTAACATACTCATGCTCCGCAGGAAGGCCCCTAATCTGCGCAAGAATCTTCTCCGCCGCTTCAAAGTGATCACCACGCGCCAGCCAGCGCGGCGACTCAGGACACCAAAGCATACCGAGCGCAAGACCCAAACCAGGTAGAAGCTGCACCGCCAAGGGGACAATCCACTGGGTCTTTGTGTTAACGTCGATGGTGCGGTCAGTAGCGTAGTTGATCCAGAAACCAAGCATACCACCGCCCTGCGAGGCGATTTCGAAGATACCCACGAGACGGCCTCTGATGGACGGCGGGGCAGTCTCGCTGATGTATACTGGGACGGTGAGGGAGGAAGCTCCGAGGCCGAGGCCGGCGACGGCTCTGCCGCCGTAGATCATGTTGAGGTTGCCGTTTGCGGCGGTCATGAGGGCGCCGCCGAGGAGGAAGACTAGGGCTGCGCCCATGATGGTCTTTCTACGACCCCATTTCTCGGCGATGGGGAAGGTGAACAGCGCACCGAAGAAACAGCCAGCCTGGATATGTTAGATGGGCTTGATGAGAGGGGAGGGAGGAGAGGTGTACCTGGAAGGTGGAGACGATGTTTCCCTGGATGGTGTCGCGTTGGGTCTTTTCGACGAGGTCTAGGCCAAAGTCCCTCATGAAAGAGGTCAATGCCATGGTACCTGTCCACAGTTAGAATGAGTCTATGATACAGCACGGGTGAGTGGTACAAACCTCCAATAACAGAAGTATCATATCCGACTGCTCCAAATCAGTACATCGCCTTCCAGCACGACTTGGGAACTCACTGGCGAGGGCGGACATGCTAGCCACCGTGGCAATCAGGTGGATTCGCCAGTTCCGCACCTCAGGCGGATCATTGGTGCCCGACGCATGAGTATTCCAGCCCATAGATTATCGAAATAAAAAAAGCTTAAAATAGTAAAGATATCAAGATGATAAGGTCGAGATTGTTTCTCAACGACAAAGGAAGCGAGTAAGATAACTGCAAAAGTCTCTGTTGCCCTCTCTTCTGAATACGGGGGCACTGCGGCCTTTTTATCTTTACAGTGACGATGGAACGTTATCCTCGTGTATGCATGGTTGGTGGTTGGAAAAAAGCTCGGGGGCTATTTTGCTCCACGTTTTCCCCGTGGGGTAGGCGAACAAGGTATCATGGGTGAGAGTGTGGAGTTGCCAAGATTGATGAGGGGAAGGTTGAGGGTGCGCCTTTTCCGTGGTGAGGAGGGATGAGATTGCATTTCCGTGCGTACTTTGTTCAAATGGGTTGCGAACATTGATATCATCTCATCAATCGCAATGACGTTCGTGGAACACTTTGATCGATACTCTCAGAAACAGTCTTTTCAGAGACGCCGTACATCAAGCCTTTTATTACCATGTACTGACAATATCTCTCTCTCTATTTACTATCCTCTCTAAAAGTCCTCTCCCCGCCAAGTCCCTCAAACATAAGGGTCTAATTGCCGACTCTTGTAGATCTACCAACCGGCCCGCCATTCAGAGTTTAGCTCCCGATACAAGCTTCAAGCATAAATTTAAGCGTTACCAGCTCCGCTCCAGCGCCATTGGTCCTCGGCGAACAGAACTATGCTCCGAGACGCACCTCTTCCCCGCCTGAATCAGTCGATTGCTTATGGCGAATACTACCCTGTGCTTTATTCTCTCATAAGGACTTTTACAAGCGTTTACTTGGCGCCAGTGAAGGCCTTTGTAGATGAGTCTTTATGTGGACTAAGTTGCTTATTTGCCTCGGCGTTGCAACGACTGCCGATCTTGGCTGTTGCTTATCATGAAGGGTCTTGTTATCCCCATACAGCAGCCTGGCCTTCGTGTTGTACGACTGGCTAGTTTTACGCACTGAGATTATCTATTTGCTACACAGCCACGGTCTGTTTGCTCGCGTGAGAAGTCATTGCTCGGAACAACTCGGATCCTGTCGTCTGAACCTAGCATGACTGCAACATAGATCTGTAACCGAACCTAGCATCATCACGTTGTTGTTACATCCCCACACTCATGGCCCCATATCTAGAATAAGCTTAAATCACTTGGCGCCAGTAAACACCCCGAAGAAGGTCAACAACCCGGTTGAGCCTGTGGAGATAACTTCGGAGGATCGGCGTTTAAAGGAATTACCCCACGGGGATATCGTCGAACCGACGTTGTTAGTATGATAGCCTCGTGTTACGGGCGTAAACAGGTCTAGGTTGCGGAAATCAGTATCCGTGGTGAGTCATTCGTAGTCAAATGGGTTGAGTGTGCTGCATGGATGCATTAGTTGTAGGATGCAGATAACCGCAGTGATGTGAGTTTGAGGTCGAATATCTTATGTGACTCTCATGATGTCTTGAATTCTCGGTAAGCTACTTGGTATCCTTTCCATAACTCATTCTCTCAATAGGTTACTCTTCTACCTCCCATGCCAAACAGGTTTCAAAGGTCAGGCTTTTGGCAACAAGGTCCCAACAGTGAGTTGTTTCACCTCGATCTTCTCCAAAGATACCTTCCAACGGGCATGTAAGACCTTCAAGAACATCCCTCGTCTGTCGCTCTGTCTTTGAGACTTTTGCGGCTTGAGACCTTGACGATCCTTCTCATCCTCTCTATTGCTATATCTATGGCGATAGCCTGATCGATACATTCATTAAGGTTTTGAGCTCATTTTTCAACGGAGACATCTTGGATCTTGATTCTGTAACCCTCCTACGCCTTTTCAGTCACGAAGGGGCATGAGTCCGACCGGCCCAGCATCGTAGGCTGTGGCGTGAGGATTGACATTCCACAGATCTTTAGTCACGGCCTCATTGCACTTTCTTGGCGAGAGAGAGTAACTGGACGCGAAGCCGTTATCTTGGGCACATGAGAGGGCCTGGTGCCATTGAGATATTTCTTTCAGCTGGGACTTTGTCATTTATGTCAGCTGCAGCACATGTGTCTGGGAGAGGGTCTAAGATACTGTTCTTGTTTCCGATTGCTTCATCTAGTCGGCCTTCCTTAATTGATCGACCAAAAGATATAGTTTCGATATCTTACTATCCAAAAACCTGTAAGTAGCGGATCAGTATATTGCCTTCCAAAAGCTGGAGCTAATTGGGTGGTTTCAGTGTGTTGGCTTGATATGTCTCGTTGAGACATTGTAAGCTTTAACTATCAATCACTCTGTCTCCCAAACGGCTGGTGAATCATCGCACCCCGGTGCTCTGAAACTCTTGGACTTTCTTCCGACACGTCATATACCAAGACCGAACCGCCATCGATAATATACCCGTTGGCGATACGTGGCCCTTCAGCGCTTTGACATGCCGATCGATTGCCAATACTCTGCCGATAGTGTCCAGTTATTCCATACGTCCGCCCAAAGGCTGATGCTCCTGTCTATGGTTCCTTTGCAGAGGATCCTTGGCAACCGATGCATCAAGTTAGATCCCCTAAAAGCCTTGGCGAATGATCACAATAGCGGATTGCTTTTTGGCATTGGTGTACTCCCCTTCACTGGAGAAGCACTCGGTAGAGGAGCCAAGCTCTGGTCGTGGAGTTGCTACGCATCGCCGACCCGCAACCAAGTCAAGCCCTCTTGACCAAGAGCGATGTGCCCGTCTTTCAAAATAGCTTCCTCTCATGGCGTCACCTCAGAGCAAGTGGAAGATTAATATGGTTATCCGCATCCTTGTGTATTCAATGAAATGCTATCTCCTATGGAGTCGTTCTTCGCGACGTCCCAAGTCCAAGCATGAATCTAGTCGAGATGGTAGGACCCAAGACTAATCTTCATATTTATCCTTCACAATAGTGAGGCCCTCCATGTCTTTCTCATCCAGATCTTCAATCTCGTAGTTGACCTCGTCAGCCTACTCGTCCTTGCACTACAGTTCATCATCGTCTACTAGTACCGCGTCTTTGACCACTCTTTTCGTCGCAACCTTGGTTTTGCCGGAAGGAACCGCCTGTTTGTGGTAGATCTTCTGAATAAAGCCGGTCGGTTGAGCAAAGGAAGACACAACCTCCAAGTTAAGAGAATACTCCAGCCTTCACCCCAACTTACAGGTCAACAGGCCCTACGGCGCTGGCCTTTTTGGTAACCATGTGTGTATTCTCATACCATTCTGTAGTAAGTCCTTGAACAACCTCTCCCAAAGCCAAGCCCCATGTTCCAGGCATTCATTACTAGCGATCTCGAAGGAAAAACTAAGCTCTCTGTGCTGATTTAAGTTATCACCCACGGGTCTCAGCTGCAAAGAACACATCTGATTCAAAGAACAAAGAGGTAGGCGGGAAAAAAGGACTTGTATTGTGTTGCTTTTGTCAGAGCTTTAGTTCCACCATTGTTAATAGCTGGTTTGCCAGCACGTTCAAGCCATCATGTCTCGACCCAGAGTGGCCCATAACTTAATCTGATCCTATGTTCAGATATGGATGTTACATCTATTTGTTCATGCGGAGGCAATACATTCTCATGATATATAAAGCGAGTTCTTTCACCCCATTTCAGCTGATCCTACCATCATCGATTTCTTTCAATCTCTCAACATCATAAACCTCAATCAGTACTCACTTTCTATTGATCCATCTTACTGTTCATTCAGGACCTACACAATACCATGGATGAAGTACATTGCCATACCGAAACGGCTCTTCCCATGCCTATCTAAACCATCACTCACCAATGTCTCCTCTGCTTTGCACGTATCGAAGAGATCAATGACAAACTTTTCCTCCAGACAATGATCAATCCGAGTGAAAAGGTATCACCTTTGAAGTATGGAAAGCGCGTGAAGTTTGAGTTTCTAGCGCTACGCCAAAACTTCTTGTATTGGGTTCAAACCACGGGTGCCCTGAAACCAACATCCTCGCTCGATGAGAAGCTTAAAGGGCGCGATCATATCTCCGAAGAGGTGTTGGATTCGTTAATGTGATTTTGAGAAACCTGAATCGCGGTAAGTTCTATTCTCTCCCTACCCCACTGGCTTGGATACTTAACTAACGTCAAACAGTCACAGATAAACCCCATTCAGATACTAAGCCTTCTCAGAGAACGAAGCTGGACTATTGGTCTGTGTGGGAGGATGTTACGTCGACCGTAGAGTCCGCCCTAGATCATCTACGCCACTGCGCTATTGAAATGATACGTTTCTCAGCTCGACAGCCCATTGTAACGGGGAAGGACGGATCTTTCCGAAGAGACATTATCGCGCTTATTCGAGATCGATTTCCGGCTGCACGCTAAGCCTAATGCAGGGAGTTGGGAGAATCAATAGCGAAAAGACGCCAACTTCTATCGAAAGACGCATACCCTAACCTGGCACGGCCTGCTACCACGATGGACGTGGATACTCTCAGTACTGCACATGATTCTTTTGAGTATCTTCCCTTGCCCGAGGTAACTGAAATTGAAACCCAAGTAGGTCCTCGCTGGGACACAGTCCCTCAAAAGCTACCAGGAGTTCAGTGCCCCTTCTGTTTCTGCGAATTGGTGCTGAGAAAGCCAGAAGATGATATACTTGCGATTCGCACCCAGAACGTTGCGAACTTGCGAATCTGTCCGACTTCTTTGCCGAAAGACGCAAAAAACGGGGGTTTATTCCTCGTGATGACTTCGTATGCCCGCTGTGCGAACAAATTGCCGAAGGCGCGAAACGGATGCTGGAGACAGGCCAACACCGCAATGATCAAGTGCGCATCTTTGTTTGGAACCATGTTGCCGATCATTTGAAGTCTCTATCCATGATGGCCATTCCTTCTTTTGGAGACCCCGGTTGCGAAACGGCCAAACAAAATCAAAAGCTAGCTCTTGAAGCCAAGGCCTCACGCTGGAGGCCTCGGAGCGAGGAGTCCAGATTACTGCCTCACATTGCCTCTCCGTGGCCCAGAATAACGCTATGGAGGTCATTGATATACTCACCACCAATGGGCCAGATATTGCGTTGGTTGACAAGGGAGGATGCTATCCTTGTGCCACGCAGCCCAGGAAGGCCTCGGCAGTGCTGTCAAGCTCCTTATAGACAGCGGTGCTCGATTATAGGCTACAGATAGTAGATATGGCCAAACGCCGTTGTCTTTCGCTGCCGAAATAGGACATGTTGGAGTGGTAAAGATACTATGCATGAACGGTGCGGACGTTGGTGCTGTAGATGGAGGTAACCATACTCCATTATCCAGGGCAGCAATTAATGGAAACGAAGATGCCATACGGGTTCTTATCGATGCCGGTTCAGATATGGAGACTCGAAGCGCGTATCGCAAAAAGACTCCACTCCACTGGGCAGTTTTCAAGCGCCGGGTGGAGAGCACAAGGCTACTCCTACAGCGTGGCGCTCAGGTTGATGCTGAGGACACTCTATTCGGAACCGCATTGTGCTATGCCGCAGGGGAGGGACATTTGGATGTTGTTAAGTTATTCCTCGAGCATGGGGCAGACACAGAACTTACTTCCTGGCATGAGGAAGCTCCTTTGTCGTTGGCAGCTGAGCTTGGTCATGTAGATGTGGTGCGGTTACTGCTAGCCTATGGGGCCAATATTGATGCAAAGAACAGGGAAGGCGAGACAGCACTAGATTTGGTCCGAGTAGCGTTCACCGACAAGGGTGTAGAGTTTGATGAGGTCATTGAGGTGCTCAAGTCTCATTAGGCTTGGACTTCTTTATGTTATAGAAACCGTGTTGGAAGGAAGCTGACTGGAAAGACCGAAAATAGAAAGGAAATTAATAGATTTCATTTTCCGTGTAACCTAGATTTGAGTAGTGATCACAGACTCTCGGTCACTAGCCCCAATTGTAACTAACAGATCTCACCCAAAGCTATTCACATCCACGGGCTTTCGTCATGATCGAAGTTCAATCACACGAAAAACTGCTGTCTATCCACGCCTACTGCTATAGCCACCTAGAGAAAGAAGCAATTCATTAGAGTAGATGAGCTCGGACGTAGGACCCGGCCAGCATGGGAGTAGCCCAGATCTGAATTGACCAGGAAGTTGTTGAAATCATGCTGGAGGCTACTGGTAAGGCTGGCTTCAACTTTTATCTTAATGCTGCTCCTGCAACCCCAACCAACAAGCACCTATATCCATATCTCACACTCGTAAGTGAATGTCAAACAGTCATCATGTCGAGACATGAAAGTGACGAAGTTAACTCACGAGTGAGGCGCGTGATGTAAGCATCAACTGTCAGATCTATCAACTCAAAATAACACTCATATGAACCCAGAACTTAACTCAAACCTGGTCTGCCATTGCGCATGAGTTCTTGAGTGCTGGCGTCGGAAATGGTGTCATTACACTAGATGTAAAGGGTGTATGCATTCTATGCTAATTCCGAGAGCAACGACCACGGTCCTGCCTTGGATGCGAAAGTAAAGGACACCACCGAAGCTGAGTGACCTTCCTGCACTGTCTCAGTCCGCATGATCTGACTTTATGGTGTAGTGGTACCTTCACTAGGGCGTCTGCTTCACATTACATCTGCAGAGGGCCGAGGATGGATGAGATATTAGAGGTGCGCTTGTCCGTGCTAACATGGCTGCTGCCATTGGGTTTCAGAATCTAGGAGCATTAGATGTAGATTCCTTGGTTAGACGATATTACATGATCTGGACGCGCGTGTGAAGGATGTCGACTCTACACTGCTGACGTCATTTGCTTGCATAGCTAGCGGAACTTGAATCAGCGACATGTATTCGTCGTCGGAGTGGTTAATGTGACGAAGGAATGACTTCAGCTACCAGTTCAGAGTGAATGACGACGTTGTTATCATATAAACTAGGCAATATTTCTAACAACTTTTCTATAGCAAATCATCAATACAATTTCTCTCAAAGCATGGTCCGAAGTCCTCTCTCGAGAACAACACCAGCGACACCAACACCCAACACTCCAAGGGTCCAGCTGTTCCTAAATTCCTCCAACTTAGGCCAGAAACTGTTCTTCTGCTGGCGGTACTCCTCAAACTCCTGTGCCTTTACAGCGTCGTGCTTGGAGTATCGCTCAGCTTGACTCTCCTCGTTCTCCCTATCACCGCCAATGTAACGCAGGAAGACATAGTTGGCGATTGGGCCGAGAGCAGCAATGGGATGAAGAATGCCGGCGCCGAGGAGAAGAATGGGGAACGAGGCATGGATCAGGGCGTCGCCAAGATAGCTTGATTCGTTAGCTTCGGTCCGTCGGTTCGTTGGGACAAGAACTTACTTGGGGTGTCGAGCAATGCTCCAGACACCTTCCCGGTTGATGCCTTGAGCAGTGTCGTCCTTCTTGAAAGACTCGAGCTGGGCATCGGCCAAGGTCTCAAGAGCGAAGCCGGTGGTGAACAAGAAGATGGCTAGAGAGTGGAAGACGAATCCGTTGGAAGTAAAAGGTGAAGCGACGGCGCTCTCGGCCACAGCGCGGAAAGGAATGGTGAATGGAAGCGAGATGATGGTCTGCGCAACAGCCTCGGGCAAGAAAGTGTTAAAGAACGCCTTGTTCCAGAACTCAGGATCCTTTCTCTTAACGTCATACCGAGGATCATCCTTGCCTCGCTTCAAGCTTCGCGACACAACACGGGAAGTAAGTCTCACTCCCCAAGCCGTAACACCAGCGAGAAGAAGCTTCTGCGAGTACCCGAGACCATTCCAAGCATCAAGAGGTGCAATATTATCGTAAACATACTTAGAGCCAATAGCGCTCCACCAAGCATTCACCGTCATTCCAGAAGCCCAAAGAACATCCTTCCCCTCAATCCTATCCGCATACCGCGAAACCCCATACGCGACCGCCGACAACCCAGCATGCAGACTAAAAGACGGCAAGATTGCGGAGTGCAGTAGTCCCAGCGCGCTAGTGCCTAGACCTTGATACGCGGTGCGGTTGAAATGCGAGCCGTAGACATCTTGTTCGGCGCCAGATGCCCCGAAGGTAGCCCGAGGCAGAGATGGAGAGTGGCCGGCAAACTTGCTGCCGTAGATATCCTGCTCGGCGCCAGATCCAGCGAACGAAGGTCTGGGGAGAGAGTGGTCGGCGAATTTACTGCCGTAGACGTCTTGTTCGGCTCCAGATCCGGTGAATGTGCCTTTTGGGAGGGAGGGGGAATGATTGGCGAGTTTACCGCCGTAGATATCTTGTTCTGCCATGATGGAAGATGTGTGAAGATTGATGAGAATGGGTGAAAGGAGAATGGTTGGAGATCATGATATACTGGTAAAGGTGGAGGTGAGAGCGTCGTAAATATTGCGTCATGGGTTATATCATCATTGCATCGTCAACACGTTCTCTGAAAAGTGATGACTAAGGTCATCTCAATATTTCAGTTTGTTACAGTTATCAATATGTTTTTACTCTTTTCTTCAATGCTTGGTATTGTCTGTCAGTACACTGACCACAGGTAAGCACATGCCGGGTCCACTGCCTTGGGACTTGTTTGTCGGGGGGACATATTCCGACGAGTGAGAAATGGGGTCCAAAAACATATCCGATGGAGTTGCCACTAGTTCAACGGCCCATCTTATACCGCAATCGCCTCGACAATGTTGTTGGTAAACGCGACGCAATATGCAGTGAGACGCGACCTGTAGGTCACGTACGTGTCGTACCACGTAGGTGGTTCACCATTCACAACACAACAATCACAGACAACTCAAGCATATTATGATAATCATGATTAAATATTCCTAGGAAGTCTGTAGGCAACCAGACAACTCAAATTGTCTTACTACCGCATGACTACATAGGTCGACATGTGATTTACAAAACCACGATAGATAATCCAGCCGCTTAAATAAACAGAGCAACACGAGGTATCCAGCTTGATCTTCCCCATGAGAAACCATGCTGGTTTCCTCTTGAGAGTAGCAACATCTACTCGTCGTCGTGGACGTCGATGACGGTCTTCTTCCACTTGCGGGCCTGGACCTTGCGCTTGAAGAGAATGTCGATCTCTCGGTAAGATCGGTTCTTCATCTCAGGAAGCCAGATGTATGCCATGACCAAGCAGACGAAACCGGTACCGGCCCAGACATAACCGCACTTGCCACCGAGGTTGGCGCCCTATAGACTGTTAGTAACTGATTTGGGAAGTTTGGAGATGGTGAACTTACAGTAGGGTTAAGCATCCATGAGGAGAGGAAGATACAGGGGATGTTGACGAGGTAATAGCAGCCACGGCCAACACCGGTGGTGAGAGGTCGAAGGCGAATGGCAGAGGTCTCTCCGATGATGACCCAAGACGCGGGAGCAGGTCCGAGGGTGAAGAGGACGGAGACAATGAGACCGAGGGCAGCCTGGGTGTTGGAGTTGACGGTAGATTTGACATCGCCGACAGTGGCGGCGATACCGAGAGCGACCAGAAGAACGGTGTTTCCGAGAGAACCCCAGAGGTAGATGGATCGTCGGCCGAAGTAACTGGTGAGAATCCAGGAGAGCATGACGAAGACCGTCTGGAGGGCGGAGGTGATGAGACCCATGGCGAAAGCGGTCTTGTTAGGCATACCGGCCTCTGTAAACAAGTCAGTACAGTTCATCAAATCTCGCACGAGAATTTACTTACGCTCAAAGAAGTAGACAGCCTGGTTAGCGATCAGGTTACCAGTAAGGTTCTGAGCGGCGTAAACGCAGCAGACGATAGCAGTACGGTAAGCATCAGTGCCCTGGAACAGCTCAATGAAGCTGGGCTCCTTGACGGTCTTCTCGAGATCAATGGTACGTCTCATCATGGCAATAGCCTCCTGGGCGTTGTCGACGTGGGTGGAGCGCCCGAGACGTCGAACAGCCTTGGCAGCATCTTCGAGACGACCCTTTCGGACGAGCCACCAGGGAGACTCGGGGGAGAGGAAGATGAGAATGGCGAGGGGAGTGGGGAACATCCACTGAAGAGCGATAGGCACACTAAGATTTCATTAGAAAATTGAAAGATTGATGATGGGAAGTGAAGGAACATACCGGAAAGCAGCCTGCTCATGAAGATCATTGTAGCGATAAGCAACAGCACCGACGATAATCGCACCAATGGCCCAGAACATCTGAAGCATCTGCGTAGCAGGCGCACGAAGCTGGAGCGGCACGATCTCAGAGCAGTAAGCAGGAGAGTTGGCGATGAAAATACCCCAGGGGATACCCTCGAGCAGCTGAGCGACAAGCATGACGGGCAGAGAGTCGGCAAAGTAGAAGATGAAGATGAAGGCGTTGAGGAGCATGAGACCGCTGATGGTAGCCCATCGGTATCCGATACGGCTGGTGATGGGACCGGCGATGGTTACACCGATGATGGCGCCAATGGGACCACCGACTTGGAGAGCAGATTGCCACTTTGTCTCGATGACATATTTGCCCTTGGTGTCACTCCAGATACCGTATCTGTCGGCGAAAGCGGGGAGGGCGATGAAGTTACCGATGAGGAAAACACAGTAAGCTTCCATGATCTACAACCAGTTAAATTAGCCACAATTCACCGATGGGGGGTAACCCAAATTTTGGGGGCGGCGTACAATTGTGCAGGACATGTTGAAGGCCCAGAGAGAAGCAGCGGGATACGCTCTAACGGCCTCGAGAACGGTCATGTTGTGCTCCGCGTTCTCGGCGTCGATGGCGCCCTGCATGTCAGCGGCCATCTCCTTCTTTGCCTCGACATCGTAGGCATGGTCGATATGGGCCCCGTCGCCCTTGACCTCTGAGATGCCCTTGTTATCGTCGTTAGTGCTCATGTTGACGTGTTGCTATTCAAGATCAACAATGATTGAGGATGGGAACGTGAGAAGAAAACATAAGAATGCAACGGTGCCGAGCGTTGACACTTTATAAGAAAATTGAAACGTCGCGTTGGGAACATGCCGATCGTATGGATCCCTGTCCTTAACCTAGTAAAGTAAGGATGGAGTAGCCATCAAAAAGTACCTTTGAGCTAACAGTAACCGGGAGAATTTGGCAAAAAGAGGGCTTTGAGCGATGATACGTAGCGTGCATTGTGCTGGGGTAAGGGGGGATTGGATTTAGGCATCTGGGGTTACGGGCATTAGACGCACGAATGGCGAGGGAGATTGGAGACCAAGCAGCCTATGAACGAGGAGTTCCCCGCGAGAACCCCGCAGAGTAACCCCGGATCAAGACACCACTACGGCGCGACTCCGGCGGGAGGTGAGCCTTCGGGGTTCATTGCCAGGATTGGGACAAGGTTGCATGCATCGGTCTTAATTTCCCCGTTTTACTCCAACATCTCCACGCTTGACTCACGAGCCTCGTGGTATTTACTACCGAGCCGAGGGTGAGCTTACAGCGAAACATACCGATCCGGGAGTCTATGTGCCGATATACCCCAGACTAATTGTCAAAACCAAAGAGGAAGAAGAAAGAGAAGAAAAAGAAGGTTGTTCTGTCTGGGGAAAGGCGGGCCCTTGATTCTCCAGTGTATACGGTTATTCCTCAATCCCACTGGAGAAAGCTGGGGAACATCAACATGCGAGCGAATCATCAATGACCCGGCTAAAACGCACCACAAAAAACCAAATCAGTTGAAATTGGAGGGCTGCGAAGCTCAACCCCTGCTCCCTGGTTTCCATGTTACCCCATCTTCCCATCTCCGTCCCCTGCGAATCTCACGTGGGCCATACGAAAAGTCCAGAACCATAACCTGTAACAGTCGCTCGCACAGGCGCGCCAATTGATGCTTGACGCGCTGATGCTAGCGTGCAATTAATGCACCTATCGGGTCGCGCTCCACGGTGGAGGCCAAGAGCGGCATTCCTTGCCGTTGATCCTTCGAGAAGCAATTGAGAGGGTACATTAAAACTTGGAACTTTTATCCCCAGTGACAAAAAGACTTAGAAAACGTGAGTCATAACTTCGTAGATTTTAGACTGGGTTTTTATGGCTCATTGACTCAGTGTTAGAGGTTTTATTGCGCCCGGGGGTGATCAAGCAAATGCAGGGTAGCCTTTATTTCCATACCACTTCCTGATTTGCGCGTGTAGAATGTTCTTTTAAAGTAGTCATTTAGAGTTAATAATATGGTTTAATTCCTATAGGAGCGTTAAGTGTGAGTCCCAACGGTCCGGGTAAAGTATCCTGGCGTATGTGACAAGCTGAGATGCAGAATAAAGGCTGAAACCTGCTGGTGATGAATGCTTGGGAAGTTTGGATGGGTTGCCCCGGACTTGCATCCGTCAAATTCGGATTCCACGTGGTTTGTGTTGCATTAGTTGAGGTCTGTCATCTGGAGTCGTATCTGGGGTCTAGGTTAGGTTGCGTTGGAGATGGACTGCTGTAATGAGACATGGCAGGAATGTTGCCGATTGATGCGAGACGATTAGTATGTATGTAAGGGAATCTGAATCTAAAAGTCCGTCGGATATATCTAGTACTAGAAACGTTGTGGCATGAAACATAATGGAACAAATCATATTGTAGGACTCTTTACCTGATCCCAATCGTTTGCGATGAATCCAGATCCGATCTATGCAAGCCACCAGGGAAACGGGTTATCTTGCTACGGCATTACGGCCCAGGGTAAGCTTCTCAACAATATGCACCTTCAATCGTGTACTCATCAGGGCGCGTTGCTATTAGTTCGCCTCTTGATCTAGCATACCATGGAGAACATCCACTACCAAGACACGGAGTCGTTGTAAATCCAGGTTAGCGGAGATGGATGATCGCCTCGATTTGTATTTAAGCCTTAAGGCGGTCGAAGATTGCCTAAATATCAGCGAGGGTGGGAGGGCGTTGCTATTATCTCCCTTCCTGAGACCACTTATGCTTGCATGCAGTTCCCATTGATAAAAATACAGAGGTTGTAGATAAGGTGGTAACGCCGACTTCACCTCCGACGGCATGTACCTCTTGGACCGAGGACTTCGATCTTCCTCTAGATTGGGCTTGGCCCCTCTCTTGAGATCTTGTGGCGAAGACAAGATTTCCAGTGCCAGCATGAAGAAACTCGCATATTGCATAAAGCAGGTAGGTTGAGTCGAACCAGACGAGTGGCTCCAGACCTCGAGGCCAGGGAAGAGAGAGGGTGTGATAGAAGTACCCTTACTCGGAGATCTTTCATGCTAGCTAAATAAATCGCAAGCCCAGCGCTGACACACGATTGTTGTAAGAAGCTGTCACACCCGTGGCGTTTTGATCACGACTGTAGTTTAATACAATGCCATAGGCAGATCGCCGCTGGGAAGTGCGAATCCTTCTAATTGACTGTGATTTTGATACAGGAATCTACTCCGACACATGAGCTAGGACCATTGAAAGTGGGCTTCAGTGTTACTGACATTGGTCCCCTGTGCTGCAGGAGACGGCTACATACTCGCAAGTAGTATGGCAGCATGTGCTGATGAGTAAGTGATTGGTTACCAACGGCTGAGTGCTGACGCTGTGAAGAATCGATCCCAATTGGCTCGCATAAGACTTGATCTCCAGACTCTCGCTTGAACTAGCAGGGGGCATAATGTATCGAACCGCGATACCCAATCTGACCTATGGCTGGACTTATCGTGTTATCGAGCATTCGCGAATGGAGTGATGCTCAAATTCGTTTTAATGAGAAATATGGTCACTCATAATCTGACAGGTACTCCACTGGTCCTGATATATGTAGGTAGTACCCCGATGGCGCGATGAATCGGTGAAATCAATATATATGTGTGAATCTAATTGTATCGTACGATAACATGTTAATGATGAAAAAAGCAACATGTTGGTTTGCAACTATGCGCTGTATCTAAGTTACAGCATTAAACAAAATCAAAACGAAATTGAATCCATGATATCTAATGCTTCTTGTAGCCTTTCTTTCTGTGCAAAATCTCGCACCAATTTTCGATCAGCGTCAGTTGAGTTGGCTTGGTATGCGATCAGGACTTGTCTCGCTTCGGAACATGTGAGTAAGAACTTGGCCACTCTGAAGATTCTTTGTAGATGGTACTGGATCATCCTAGAAGCTTCTAGATGTTTCATTGCATGGTGGAGTGGCGTGAATCCCTCTTCAGATTCGTCTGGCGCCGATGCAAGTCTCGGGTCTGCTTCGAAGAGATACTCGAGAGCCTCTACTTCAACATTGTAACCATAATCGATTGGACCTGAAAATGCGGTTTGTCCTTTGTTGTTGCGACTGAAGAGATCCACAGACTCCTTCTCCAAGAGCGTTTGAGGACAGCCAGCGGATATGGCCCAATGTAACAGACTTTGCCCCGAGTTGTCCTTGTGTTCGATGTCTCGGGTATTGTCAAGAACAGCTCGCAAAACATCTTTCCAGTTAAAACGGCTGATTGCGTTATATGCAGGTAGTCTGCCATCATTGTCCGAAATATTGGCCAATTTGCCACTGTCGAATTGAAGAAGGCGTCGAACCATGGACATGCAGCTACTGCAGTCCCCTCTGCACATTCCGCTTATGCAAGAATGCAATGGTGTATTCCCACTCCCAATCTTCATTTGGACATACTCATCATTCCCGATATCCATTAAGAATGTGGCAAAAGAGTAGCTTCTTCCCCTAAGCGCCCTGTGTAAGGAATCGAGGTCTCGAAAGATTATGTCTCCCCAGAACTTGTAATCCGCACAGTCGGACTCTGCAATAAACACCCCTTCCTCATTGTAAAACTCTGGCTTGACATATTGGAACCAGGTATGTATTAGCGTGGTGTTTATTGGGTGAGCGTTAACCCTAATTTCTCTCAAGTCGGTCGAGGATATTATTTCAACTGGAACCAGACTGATCACGCCCGCATGGTCTCCTGGCTGTCTTATGGTTAGAAGCATGTTCAATGCGGCTGGCTGGTTTGCGTGTATCGCCCGGGCAATACTCTCTGCCAGCTTGGAGTCACTTGGGCCATTGCCGCTATGCAGAAAGAATTCCAAGATCTCGTGACGCTCTCGATATATTGCCGCAACGACTGGCGTTCTCGATGTAATCTTCTTAGATCCCCCGCGGAATGGATCAACTCCGTTGTCGACGAGGTACTGGCAGATATGACCATGTCCAGCCTCGACAGCAGCACACAGGGGCGAGCCAATCTTTGGACGCGTGATCTTGAGATCAGCTCCCTCACGATGAAATCTCTTAACTTCATCGAGGTTACCAGCTTTGCAAGCTTCGTAAAGGTTCCATTCACCCGTCTCAAGGTCAGATGGAAAAACGCCTTTGGCTCTGGACTCGCTTTGGTGAAATACCTCATTATGACTTTCCAGTCGCTGAGAGGAAGCGTAGCCAACTGTATGCGCAAAACAATCAGTGTGAGGGCACCTAAATGGCCTCTCATGTACTGCCGAGTGTTCCTTAAGTGCAGCTTCACTGGGGCATCCCGTGGCAAACTTGGAGCACTGAATCTTGTGACACTTGTGTCTGATTGGCCCCTCAGTTGCGTCGAAAATGGCGGTTTCGGACTTCTCTCTTTGCAGGCTTATCAAGGTTCGTACAACGAGCACGTTATCTTGAATAGCCAATTCCAAAACTTGAGTTGTCTTAGGCTTGTCGGTCTGTTCTGTTTGGGCCGGAACCTCTTTGCAATTGGCTTTAGCCAAACCGAATGCTGCTGCTTTGACGGCCTCCAATCTGAGTGCTGAGTCTGTGGAAACATCTGAAGCCTCAGCCTCCTGTATGTGGACGTCATAATGAGCAGCAGCATAGTCCAAGAACCCAAAATATCCGGACTGGATATCAGCACTGATGTTTTGGTGCTTGCCTGTAGTAAAAGGTCGAGAGGATAGGTAGCGACAACAAAAAAGGGCCATGTCGACATGCTCGTGTAATAGGTTAACCGTACCATTGCGAACAAGATATCTATAACTGCGTCAGCTCGCGTGAATGGGTTGAGGGTAGTGTATTGTCTTACTTGGTTGCTGTTTCGTGAACCATGGTGACAACCTGCTCAGATTCAATGTTGGGAAAAATATCGCAATTTGTCAGGTCAACGAGAGAGCTGCATATGCTCTTACAGCTATCTCGACGTAGGTTCTTTGTGTTACAAATCTCTTTATCTGCATCGATACAGAATCTAGACTGTATTTCGCGCCATCGAAGGGGCCTAGTCGCACAAATGACCCAGCCTAAGATCTTCTTCACAGTCTTATGACGTGAAGATCCCTGCTTCTTCATTATGCGCTGAGCAATCCGATCATAACTGACTACGTTAGCGACTTTCCTCCTTTCCCTATCTTTCCTCTACTCACGCTCGATCCAAGTCTTCTGGGAAAGTTTCCTCTTCCAATTCGTCTTCAAATTCTTGTGTTGAGTCCATTCCCGCGAGGTGGTCGAGCACAACTCTCGCATATAAAAACATGCCTAAAATAGTTAGTACTTATTAACCGTATAATGATTAGTATCATATGTACCTTGAGAAGCGCTTGATATCTTGGAAACCAGGGCTTCCTCTTCCTGTTTTGTTAATGGGAACCTAGCATGTATTTCTGCAACTTTTCCTTTTGTGAAGTGCTTGATGTCGTGCTGGTGGGCATCTACCATGTCGAGCCGAATCTGAGGGTAAGACGATAGTAGCACATCGATTCGCCCGTCTCTCTGACCGCAAATCAGTATCCTGAGGTTGCAACTGCATGATATAGCTACAGATAATAGCTCATTCAGACACCAATCGATAGAAATCTCATGCTCGTCGTCTATTGCCTCGTCTAGTCCATCAAGAACGAGTGTTGCCGTTGGCCGAGACGTAAAGCAGTCACTTGCAAGTTTCTTCAGATCGGCCAGCTCAGTGGATTCCATGGTGGATATCTTCTCATAGGCGAATCTCATTATTGTTTCGTCTGCATTAACGAGCTGCATGATCAGATGTTGGAGCATGGACCGAGCTGTTCTCCGATCCGCTGCATCATGCTTGAAAAAGAAATAAGCTAAGAAGCTCTGTCTGGAGGACTCAGAAGATTGTTTTTGTTTCTGATAACGAATAATTGTTTTTGCTAGGGTGGACTTCCCTAAACAGCGGACCGTGGATTAGCTGATAAATAATCCCCCAACCGGGAATGTGTCGATGACTTACCGGAACCAGGGGAGCCATTGAGGAACAAGACCTTATGCTCTGCAGACTTTCCTCCTTCCCACCGTTTAAAGATTGGATCAGAAAATATCCAAAGGCCAGAATTTTCATAGACAGGATCCCGCGATTCCAACTGAAGATCAGTTCGAGATTTTGAAACGTCCAGTCGACTCTCCAAGTAGGTCTTCATTTCCTGAGCTTGCAGCGTCTTGCTCTGCAACTGCTCAGAAGCTAGAGTGGATCTTATGTCTTCAAGACTGGTCTGCAGATTACTGAACTGGTCCTTAGCGTACTGGTCGGAGTCTTGAACTTCCTTCAAGATAGCATGGGATTGCAGTTTGTCGTCTGATAACAGAGTCTGTTTACGTCTGAGACTTTCGAGAATAGGCTTGACTTCGCGTCGAAAGCTTCCCCATGCCCATTTAAAAATTCTTTTCCATTCTGGGCCAAATGATCAACAGTGTATAAGAGATGTAGAGGGCGGGTATACCAACCTGGACGAGAAAAAACATCAAGAACGCATCGATGGAATCGAAGGATATCGGAGAAATAATCCTCCAATACCAATTTCAAGTGAACTGTACTCCGAATGAGGTTGTGGAAGAAGGCAAGATTACCTAGCGCTTCTGCGATCTCTTCGTAAGCATCAATCAACTGCCTAATAGCATCCGTCCAAGTTGTGGCGACCATGAGCGCTAGTTTGATAGGACCCTACAGTAAATCATCAGTACCAAAACCGCGGCTTTAAACGTCTTGATTTACCCAAATGAAGGCCACGAAGTCGCTGGCATTGAGAAAGATTGTGACAAGTTTCTCAACATGCTCCATCGCTTGGAGAAATCCCTGGACGCGGGACAATTTGCAAAGGTCATTTCTGCGCCCCAGTATATTCTGAGTCGCCTGGATCGTTTCTTTGAGAGTTTCCTGATTGACACCATCCATTTGCTTGATCTGATCCTCAGAAAGCTCTCGGCGAAAGAGATCTAGAGACCTTTCGAAGCTGGTTGGTGCATTTGTAGCCATTTTGGATGACCGTTCGTTCGTTCGATGGTTATTGATAGACGTGGGATGAAGCCGAAGGAACTGTATTTGGGGACTAGGCCTGGTATCAACAAACAATATGCACGTCGCCTCATTTTCAACCCAAGGCAGACAGACTCTTGTTTCGTGGCTGAAAACAACAGCCAACAAGAGTGTAGAATCAACTGCTAGGGTATGACAAGCGGGGCAGTGCTGTAATTTTCGGCGCGTATCTCAGCACAGCCTGATTGTAGAGATTGCCTGACAACTGGAAATTTCACAAGGCTGTCTCAGCTTGACCGCTACGGCGCTAACCAAGCAGGACGGCCAATCTCACAAGACTGCCCCAAACCTCCTCCCAATCTAGGGAAAAACTGAAAAAGACTCTGAAAATACCTATTTCGATATGACGCGACCTCTCAAGAGACGAAGAGATTCCAAAAATGACACCGAAAACAGCATCTCGTACAGAGATGCCCAAAGACAGGCAGTCTGCCTCGATGCAACAAATTCTACCCATTCTTTTGACTCTAGCATGGAGTTAGACTCGCCGAGTGACACAAGTGGCATTGGAGATGACATACCAGTTACAGAAGAGGAGTTCAGGGAGGAAAGGATATGTTACGGAGCGGTAAGGCGACTCGTAAACCTCCGGATCCTCAAATGCTGACGCTGGACGTCATGATCCATAGATTTGCGGAGCACAGGTTTTGCTGAATCCTCACACTCAGATGCCTAATGAGACGCAGCCGTGGGCCAGGTATTGCCTATTCAAAATTGAGCCTGATGGAAGAAACTGCTACTTGCTTGGCGATGAGGAAACCAATCCTAAGAAGAGATCAGTTCTCGACTGTGATACAGCCGCGATTCTGACGACCGTAGCCGAAGGATCCAGAGACATATCGTTCGTAGTGGTCCTTGGAGTTGAGGTACTTCGTGGCAAGCGTAAGAAATCTGGCAAAGGTTTGCCAGTTGCTGTCTCAGTCAACATGTATGGCCCGAGAAACTCAATGAGCGATGTTGATAAGGCGCTGTCAGAGATTGGCACTTATCGCACTTATTTACAGCATCCTGCTTTTCTTGAACCGGGTATTCCATACATGAACCCCCAGTTCTTCTACCCGACTTCTCAGAAGACCGATCTCAGACATTTGATTGGCCCAGGCTCACAGGAAGGCGACTCAAAATCCAAGGTTTCTCAAGAGGTGGAAGATGTTATGAAGTCCCTGGACGGCTCATCCGAAGATATCACGCCAACAAGGAGTGAACTCCATGATCTGCAACCAATTCTGGATCAGTTCCTTTTCAACACTACTTTGAAAGAGTATATTACTCATTGCACATTTTATAGGCACTATGGGAGGCTGACTTTGAGTACCAACAGACATCAGCTTAAAGGCGTTGAGTTTATACTTAGCCGCGAGGATGACGAGGCAGCCACCCAAATACACAGGCACATGCTCATCTCGATCCACCGTAGGTACCCTTTCTTGATGTCTGGGTGACTATACAACGGTTGGCTGACAAACCTGGAATATCTTTAGCTTGTTATCCTATCCAGAGAAACTGGGCCGTGGCGGAATACTCGCAGATGTGATGGGCCTCGGTAAAACATTGACCATGCTGAGTGCCATTCTTTGCTCGAAGCAACTGGCCCAATCTTTCTCCTACGATACCATGAGCAATAGCGACGCTGGGAATCATGCACCACTGACCATCACCCTTGTTGTTTTGCCATCTCGACGTAGGTTCCGGTCCCGAATCTACTCTGCATACGGAAGATGTACTGACAACATCAAGAGGTGCTTGATGTTTGGCAGAATGAAATCGATAGGCGAGTATTATAGAGCACATGCCACCACTACCAAACTAACCACGCGCAGGCGTTTTCAGCCTCACACATTCAAAACTGTCACTTTCCACGGAAATGCGCGACCCAAAAACCGAGAACTTCTTCTCGGTCATGACATCGTCCTCACGACGTATCACACCCTAGAAAAAGACAATCGGGAAAAAAGGATTCTGAACTCCATCAATTGGTCGAGAATTGTACTTGATGAAGGCAAGCCCCTAGATACGTGACGAGTAAACTGGAGATTCTCTGACAAATATGTCCTATAGCCCACCAAATACGAAACTCTTCAGTCAAACTGCACAAAGCCGCAGCTTCTCTAGAAGGCGATGCCCGGTGGTGTCTGACCGGAACGCCTATCCAGAATAGCTTCGACGACCTCAGATCGCTGTTGAAGTTCCTGCGTTTTGAACCCTTCTGCAAAAGCAACCTGTTTGAACAACACATAGTCAAGCCTTTCAGACAGGGACAGCAGGATCAACCGAGCGGGCTCGATGAGACTAGAAACCTGAGAATCATGCTTAAAGTGTGTTGCTTGCGGAGAACGCAAGCGAAGCTGAACCTCCCAGCTAGCACTATACAAAGAGTCGACGTAACGCCCACCGAGAATGAGAAGTCTATGTTTACCAGCATTCTCGACCAATGCAAGGAAGATTTTGACAAGATGGCCGGGAAAGAAGGGAACTTCAAAAAGTCAAACATTTTGTTCTCGGCAATCATGAAACTCAGGAGGGTTTGCAACCACGGAACTATCGCTATTAGTGCTTGCGGCTTGAAACGCGCGAATCAGTTGGCTGTGCCCAAAGCAAAACGGAAAGCCTCAAGGATGCCAAGTGCAGAGCCAGCATGCGAGTTTTGTGATGAAAGGACTGGAAATATTGATCTTCTTGGTGGTCTTGATAGCTGCCCCATTTGCGGCCGGCTGGAGTCTGAGATGAATGACGAAGCCTCGCCGTTAGCGCCCTCTCCTCGGCCGACACCATCTCCAACACCATCTATGATGGATATCGATATACCGGAACCTTCTACTGAGGAGTTTTACAGACAATCGGGCCATGAACTGAAACAGAAATCTTCAAAGATGTCAGCAGTCGTGGACAACATCAAGAAATCATGCATGGACGCGGGTTCCAAGAGGTAAGTCTCCACGAAGCTCATCTTGTATAGTATTGTTGATGTTTGGACAGTATTGTGTTCTCGAGCTGGAGAGATACTCTTGATATACTTGCAGCGATATTGGGAGCAGAAGGAATTGCTTTTGTTCAGGTTGACGGACGCAACCCGCTGGCCGGCCGAACGGAGCTACTCTCCAAGTTCTGCCAGGACCCAATGATTCGAGTTCTTCTCATATCCATCAACACTGGAGCAGTGGGGTATGTCTACATTTCAGTTCCAGGCATTCGTTGCTAAAACACATTTAGTCTCACTCTCACGGAAGCGAACATGGTACATATCGTCGAGCCACAGTGGAACCCAGCCATCGAAGAACAAGCGATAGCGAGAGTCGTTCGGATGGGCCAGAAGAAGCCAGTCACCATATTCAAGTACATAACTGCTGGTTCCATTGAGAACGTAAGTCGTCCCAATTTCACCATGATGATAATGCATACTAATGTCCTATAGACTATTGTAAAATTGCAAGAGAAGAAGACGCGGATCATAAAATTATCGACGCAAGACAAGGACAGCGCTGAATCTAATGCGAACCTGGATGTAAGCTATGCCAACTTTCCACTAACCCTAGAATACATCCTGACCTCAAGCAGAGTTTCCAATTTGCCATCGATCCGAATGAATGGGGGGTTGTATCATAAATCTTGTCCAATTAATCGCGCCATAGAATGTTGAGCTTGATATGTCTCGTTGAGACGTCATAAGCTTTGAGTATCAGTCAATAGAACGTTGAAATAAGCGCCTAGTTCTTCTTTTCGTCAATAGGTAACTATTGTCTCTCGTCTCAAATTAACATCCAACGTCCATTTGATCCAGTTCAGCTGGTACCCAACTGTATGCCAGCTTGCTCCAGAGTGCCCATTGCAAGCATGAACTGCCCCGAATAATACAGAACCCATATAGCATAGTCCATCCAGACTTGATGTGAAGATGATGCAGGCACAAGAAACCTCCCAGAGGCCAATATGGTATCAGACACCGTAAACACGACAGCTCCCAGTGCGAGCTTATCGCTCTTGATTGTCAATGCCGAGAATATCATGCCCAGAATGGCACAGGTATATAGAAGAATGGGTAAGCGAAGCTCGCTGTTGACTTTCGGAATCAGTAGCATCAGCATCGTAGGTCCAAGTAGAATAGCTGATATAACTATAGCGACGCGTGATTGATCTTCAAGAACAAGACTCTTTGCACCTGTCTCATAGAAAAGTGCGATGTAGCAGAGATGCGATGTCAAGAAGCTCCCAAGACCAGCTAGGAATGCCGGCTCTGAATCCCAAGCGAGGAACGCATCGCCCAGCGCCCCAAAACTGAGCGCAGCTAGAAGGTATGTCGGCCCCTCCACAATCTTGACGAGGATCGCGAGCAGAGAAACTGCGAGGGTTTTGGTGATCATGCGCGAGTAGCTTGGACTCGCACGAGCTTTGACGCCATAGAGGATGGCTGCAGTCAAGGAACTGGCAAGAAGGTAATTTTCTGGCAGCATGGTATTTTTTCGATGTGATTTTGGGTAACAGAACTGTTCTCTCAAATGCGAAGTCGTGAATTTATGGTCATGGTTGGAGTTGACCTCGGCACTCAGTAGATCCGCACGTGACAACCCCGTTCAACGACCTGCCTGTCTAGGCTACTTCTTTCATTCTACATATACTTATTCTGGCAGTTTCAGTATTTTCTACGCACTTATGTCAACTGTGAAGTCACTGAGATCAATTTTGATTGCTCAGGCGGAGTCGGTTCGTCGCCTGACTGGTCCTACTCATGCAAGAAGCCTCACCGTCTCAGATTGAGGAGCACGATGGCACGCATACTGCCTTACGAGATGCACGAACATAAAAATTGCCACAATTCCCACTCGAGGAAGCAAAATTCTGCTTTACAAGCGATTCTAACGTCTTGGGTTCTGTCCGCGGCGCAAGGCATTCTGCGAGGCAGTGCGGGGTATCAACAGCAGAATTATCTATGGCCGCGAATTACAACATGAGAAGAAAAACAGAGGATATCACGGGCCAACAGACAAAAAAAACAGGGCACATCTTTCTCTATACGTCATTCCCCTTAGTGTAGCGCAAAATGCGGCTGTGCAACGCCATCTAGCAATAAGTGTAACAAGACAATGACACACAGAAGTGCAGTTCAGGTGAAAGGCAGCCTGTCTCAGGTCATCCAATCACGTCGCGTTTTCAAACGACTCAGCCCTCCAAGGACTCTATTCAAGGCGCTATCAATCTTCGTCGAACACCAAACTTCCAACTACTAATATCACGCGTCGGCTCCGAATCTGAATCATGAATACTCACGAGAACGTGTTTCAGCAACTTCAGTGACGTCGAAAAGGGCAGCCATGTTTCTACATAGAGGCCAGCTTTTAAGAGGTGTCCGAGGCGTAGCGCATGCTCAGCCTCGATTGCTGCACGGGCTACATCGTCATCCGTCTCTTCAATGGCTTCCAACCCAGACTTCCAATCAAAGGCGTGCTAAGAGCCCGCGATCAAAGTGGACATTTAGAAAGATAGTATGGATATCTGTCGGTGCCCTTGCCTGGGGCCAAGTCTTTATCTCATATGTATACGAGCCTCTCAGAGACAATGGCGTCTTCGCAGATATTGCCCAATCGACCATCTTCCAAGTGCTACCAGCAAAGCTAGCGCGGCCAGCCGAAAGAGTGGAAAATGAGCTGTATCAACCGATCACAGGCGATAAAGAAATACGGCTGCTTATCTTGGAGCCGGGTGCACGCGAGGACGTATTGGAATGCAAGTTGGCCAACGCTGAACTATCCTGGAGGACCAGATTTGAGGCTCTGTCATACGCCTGGGGAGACGATACTACCAAACACGAGCTCAAGTGTTCTGGATACGTTATCGGTGTCATGGCTAACCTTCATGACGCCCTGTTGGACTTGCGGCTTCCAACACAAAGGCGTGTTCTATGGATTGATGCCCTCTGTATTAACCAAGCCGATAACGACGAAAAGTCTAAACAGATCAGACTTATGCATGAGATCTACTCCCAGGCCTATGAAGTTCTTATCTATCTCGGAAAATCAGATGCTTCGGTGCATGGTGCGATTGAATCAATACGTTGGCTCGACTGGAAGCTTATGCCTCTCTACGCGCGGAAATTTCTACTCAGTTCAAACATTGGCATGGCAAGCTTTTTTGTTGAGAGGTGGACGAATATGAAGCCTATCAACCGTGAAGACTTTAGTTGGGACCCGATCATCAATTTGCTGCGCCGTCCATGGTTTCAACGAACGTGGGTCATCCAAGAGGCTGTCATACCGAAGCATGCAAAGATCATTTGTGGCGATCAGTCCATCGCATGGGCCAAGGTTCTCCGAATTGTGGATGCAATCAGGCACTATCAATCCTCAGTGAAGAGAGTACCTGGGTACCATTTGACCTACGAGACAATCTCCAGTGTAGACTTGATGCGATCGGCTCGAGACAATCGACATCCCAGGATTTACATATTTGGTCAGTGGTGGTACCGCCCTCTCTTAACTGGGCGTCCAATGGAAGGACAGGAAGATTCTAAGCTGCTTGACCTCATCTTGATGAGCCGCAGATACAAGTGCACACATCCTCATGATAAGATCTTCGGTATGCTCGGCGTTACGGCGGAGGACACAAGTAACAAGCTCTTGAAACCGGATTACGAAATCTCACAGTTCGATGCTTACCGAAATTTTGTACTCTGGGAAATACGCCATAATAAAAGCTTGCGTGTCCTTGGGACGAGCTCACAAAAGAGTAGTCGACAGTGCACGTCTCCATCGTGGGTTCCAGACTTCAACAGACTTGATTCTATCACAGGATTAACCGGATCCCCCTTTAGCGGCTCCTACGTTGATGCCAGTGCAGGATTGCCAATGGAGGTGCGAGAATCAAATAATAGTACCACTCTGCATATCAAGGGGAGCATAGTGGACACGATCCACACTGTTGGCAAGAAGTCGTTCACGGACAGATACACCAGACTCAGTAAACGTCAAAGACGTGACGAGCAGCTCTCGATCTATGACCAGCTCCAAGTGAACAGAGGAATGATTGAAGAAGCAAGAGACATTTGGCTAGAAGCTACGAAAGGGTTAGCGCGAGGCCTTGGACCTGGCCCTGGAGATCGTATCTTCAAAACCAAGGTAATCGAGGGTAGACCATCACCTGACAGGTCCATTTCTCCAGGGTGGGAGCCATTTTTACGAGTTCTCTTCGGCGACGTTTCTGTTGGGAGCAAATACTCTATGTTCATCAAGGAGATCTCTACCTCTTTTCTTCGCCTGACCCTTGCGGAAGACCAGTTACCGAAGGAATGTATCAAGGGTGAAGAAGCTTTTGCAATCAAAGCGCTTGGATTCTTTGCAGCAATAGCGCGGTCGCGACGATTTGCACGAACAGACATGGGGTTGGTTGGCTATGTGCCCATGAGGGCCAGCAGGGGAGACTTGGTAGTGGTTCTGTATGGATCTAAAGTACCGTTCGTGGTTAGGGAGAAGGGGCATGGCAGATATGCTTTGGTAGGGGAGTGCTATATGGATGGGATCATGCATGGTGAGGGAATTAGGTTTGCAAAATACGAGAATAGAGATATAGAATTGACATTAGTGTAGAGTAGCAATGCCGCTATCGGTCCATCTGAGCAGGCTTCTGTCTCACTTCACCTCGTACTGCTTCATGAACCGGGAGCAATAGTTAGATTTGTCCATGACATGTCAAACCATCAAACATTAATCTACAAATTGAATCCACCGCTGCGCTATACGCGGTAGTCTCGGATAATGACATGATAATTCATCCTCGAGTCTAGACTTCGAGCGACGATGGTGTCTTGGAAGGCCCTCCACGTTTTATCGGCCGCTAAGATAGCGCCCATAATTTCCACCATTTAGCAGACACCGGTGACACCCGATTACCTTTGATCGGTTATCACAAAGGATCTCACATCAAGATCTCGATTGTCCCAGCAAAAAATAAAACGTCAATCTCTAATCCTTGTGCCCAACGCATTCAACCAAAACAAGTTCACAAGCACGGCATCCAAGACCTCGGATCAGTGGAAGTGGATAATTGGTCTCCATGAAGATCTTCATAACGCTAAAGCTCCATGTCAAAGCTGACGCGGAAACCCCTGACGCTTATGCAGGCCCTTGCTCACGGGCTTGAATTAACTTTTCTGAGCTCAGACGTTTACAAGCTCAAATGCGTGAGATTCGAGACGGCTTGTAATTAACATCTTACGATGATTGTGACTCGACCTGCAGGAGACCAGGGATCAAAGCGGAATATCGACGCCACGTAGGCTGCGACGGACGAGACCG
Source organism: Fusarium acutatum (assembly GCA_012932015.1). Classification (NCBI taxonomy): domain Eukaryota; kingdom Fungi; phylum Ascomycota; class Sordariomycetes; order Hypocreales; family Nectriaceae; genus Fusarium; species Fusarium acutatum. The sequence goes on from JAADJF010000024.1 coordinate 86,554, forward strand.
CAGCCTAGATCGTCCACTAATCCAGCCTGGAATTAGGGTCAGATGCCCTGTAGTATAGCTCGCTGTGGCTTTTTTTCGCGGGCACGGGCGGGAGGGGCCGGTAAATGCCATTCCTTGGATCCAAGCTACGGCAGATGAACACGTTCACTTTAACACGGCACGGCAAATGCGACAGAGCTTGTGAGGTTGAGCAAGGAGAAGAATGACTGGCGATGCAGTCGCGTGTTTTTCATTAATAAGTACATAGAATACCCAAGAAGCCTTCCCGGTAAAAAAAAGTGAAGACAAAAGAGGGAATCACTTGTAAATCACCAAACTCCCATCCCATAAATAAATCCGTAAATTCAGGTTAAATTACCAGTCAAATCATTTAGCCATGGAGATTCCGTTTCCTGCCTCGAGGGTATCATTGGAGTCAATTGAGCATCGTCGGTCCTTGACAAACTTGGGCCACGTGTTGGTGAGCACCAAATACTTGATGTGCTTCTCAGAGTCATCGAAAATAGTAGCATCGAAGCCCTCGGGGATATCACCCCAGTACATAGCCTTGTCGCTCATGTATCCAGTGTCAGCGACAGATTCAGCAGCCATTATACCTGTTTCGGAGCCGTGTAACGATGCAGCTGAGGACTTGACTTTGGTGGGTGATGTTGTCATCTGGAATGTCTCGAATGGCAATGCTGGGTCAACCTGCTTCTTGTCGCCGTAGAGGATGCGCGCAGAGCTCTCAAAGACACCCTCCAATCGTCTTTGTTGTTGCGATGACAGGTTGATCTGGAACTCTGCGTCGCGAGAGCTCACGAAGCCGGTGTAGATGCGAAGAGCGCTGTTAAATCTCTCGCGGACGAGTTCTTGCACTGAAGGGTCCTTGATCTTCTCCGGGTCGCGCACAGCAGGCGGTAATGAAGACTTCCACTCAGCGACAGCTCGCAAGAAAGCAATGTTCTCTCCCGAAAAGTCACGAAGGGCTGAGAATTGCTGAAGAGGTTCGGGGTTACGCTCGAGAACATACTCAAGAGCTTCCATGGTGAGGATACTCTCACCAGATGCGCTGCTCTTGACAGATCCGTCCTTTGACCAGGACGTCAGAGCGGAGGGGGCAACAGTAGTAGATCCAGTAGCGACAGATCGAGCACCATTGGTAGCCGCGCTTTTGTTGAGCTGCCATTGAGCGATGGAGTCGAGGGTCTCTTGGCGGAGGTTCTGGTGCTGGATGACTTCCCAACAGGGCCAGAAGATGGTAAAGATCTCAATGGCCATGATAGAGATGGCGAGCCTATTGTGCGACAGTGAGCGGGGATGTTCTTAATAGGGAGGCTGTGCTGAGGTAGGTGGCTTACCATTGAGGAGGAATCCAGTAGTAATTGATGGGTGCCATGGCAGGCACATACAAGGCGATGAGCCACATTGGAGTGGCATGGAGGCTGAGTGTCTCGGTCAGTTTGTGGTGTTGGCCCTGATCAGGGGATAACTCACTTAGCAATGCAACATGCGACGGTTTGGACTCTCCATCCCTGCGTGTCGTTGACACCGCGCGCCTGCCAGAGGATGTAAGGGGCGACGATCCATGCCCAAAGGAACTGCCAGAATACAGATGGCCACCTTGCAAGAGAGAGTCAGTACATATCGCGATGAGATTAGATTGAAGGGGGAGTATGCTTACCATTCCCAGCCCTTTCCGACCTGAGACTTTCGGTACTCCTCGGAGCCGGGATGAACCTCTGTACCAGCAACACCCCATGAGGGATGGAACTTCTTAGATAAGCACCACATGATGATGGTGAGGATGAACTGCATACGTTAGCATCGCCGTGCGTATGTGTGTGATGTATATCCATACCTGGACTACCATTCCCAGTCCAACCGTAACGAGAATCTTCCTTGAGTAATCAAGCGCCTGGAAGCGTCCAAGCAACGACCCAGGTCTAACACGACTCTTGGAAGGCGCCTTCTCATCCGAAGCAAACAGTTCCTTCTGCTGCTTTGCGACATGTAGGAAACGGCTGTTGGAAGCGTGGAACAACGCTATACCAAAGGGGAAGTACAAGCTCATGATCCAGAACTCGCCCTCCGGTGTAAATAGCGGGAAGTAGACATATCCGGTCTGAATAGCTCCCCAGTAGATATGAAGAAGGATGATAGCGGCGAAGGAGAGTGGGAGGTCTCGGATTCTCAGCATGGGCATGTCGCGACGTCTCCAGAGGAAGACCATGCCGCCGGCGACGATGAATGTCCAGACAAAGGTCCAGATGATCCAGAAGATGCCGAGGCCATCGAGTCTGGCCTCGGGCTTTTCGGTTTCGGCCATTGTAGAAAAATATCGATGGTGTTTTTCGAGGTATATAGGGAAATATCTTTTATTGTAAGGAACGTGGTTTGGAAAGGAATGTGTCGGGTCTCCGCAACACAAAAACGGTCGAGAGAGCAAGAGAGCAGATTGAACACACAAAGCGGAGATGACGACGATATATAGTAATACGTTTATCGAGTGTGATTCCCCAAGCGTCCAGACGCTAAACAAGGATTAAGAAATCTCTTGCAGTGAAAAGCGAGCGAGAGAAAGTGAAAATTGGAAAAGAGATCGAGAGTGATCTAGCAAGAAACACGCCCCCAGATAATGGCCCATCTCTCCCTTGCGCACACCCAGCCAGTAACTGACCTGACCTGAGCTTTGGGCTTGCTCGGGACAGCCAGGTTAGTGCCGTCTAAGCTCCCGACCTCCGGTGATCTTGGCCCGTCTTGGGGTAGGGCTGCCCCCCTGCAAGATCCAACCCGCACTTCGGGACAAATTCAGAGAGAAAACATGTCCACTTCGCTCAGACTGACAGCAGGACTAAGGGATATTGGTCGTGAACAGACCGGTTCGCGAGATGAAATTGCAGATCGGCGTAGGTCGACGTCTCTCTGATGTTTTGCTATCTGTTTCGCTAGACTGAACGGTCCTGGGGTATATTTTGCTTCTTTGCGTAAGGGCGATTTGAGACAGTTACAACAAAGCAAGGATCATCCATCCTGTGTGACCAACATAACATTTGATCATCATCAGCGCCGCGACAACGAGCGCAAACGCCCTTGCATCGCAATCCTCAGCGTCTGTTCAGCCACGAGCACATCATTTCTTTTTCTACTGCTATCACCTGTTCACGTTATGTCTCTCTTTTCTCTTCCTGCGATATCATCTCGGGGCGCCATGCTGACCGAGTTTACGCCACAGTGAGAGAAACCTCCAGTTAAGTTCGTTAGTGAAACGCAGCACGAAAAGCTTGTGCCCCCCGAGGCTCGTACTGTATGTCCAAACGGCCGCATCATGTAGCGACTGCGTTTGGATATGATGTCTTGTATCGCGGAGGCGGACCGTGCAAGATGGAATTGAAACGGCTGGGGAGCAGTTCGTCCACCGCCGTTTTCTATCGTCTTTCATCCCTTGCGTCTAGTGTTGTGCTCTGCTGGCTCCCTTGCAGTGATGAGCATGTGTTGGAGGTAGGGAGACACAAAGATGCATGCTTTACTGGGGCTGTATCCACTGTGATATAGGTTACCGTTTGGTTCCTGGCGCTTCGCGTTTGAGTTTATGACGGCGCTGAGTTTCTTTTTTCGCAAGCTGCAATCACTGTAATTTTTCATCGTGGACAAAAGAAAGGAAGAGGATTTCTTGCGTGATGATGTTGCATTGGAATCAGGGAGTATCCCCGGCGTCACCCCCACTCAAGCGCGATAAACGAAGAGCTGAAGTCGATCTTGAGTGCCATCCCATCACGTCGCAGACTGTCATCACCCATCACATTGCATTGCATCAACTGGTTTGGGTTGGCTGCATCGTTGGTGGAGGTTAGTCCAGCCAGCCTCAATTGTGAGACACACGGTGACTTCCGTCCAATGTCAGCAAAACCGTTTTCATAATACGTGACATTATTGCAAGAGGCGCACGTTTAGCGCCCAGCGAAGAAAGGCCCAGGAGGAATCGTGAGAGGACAAGCCATCAATGCAGTCGAGTGTGAGTGAGGCCTCAAATCTGATCGGTTGTAGATCTCAATCCCCGAGCAAGATGTAATCGCGGGCCCTGCACCGTCAAGGTAAAATGACGGCCCAGAACCAGGGCCCGACGAGAATAGCCTGGGCATCAAAAAAGAAATGATCAGCCCAATCTCGTCGTCATAAGCGACGCTGCATCGTTTACCGGTTCTTTGGGTTATGGCCTCTCCACCTCAGCCAACTCCGTGACAGTGCAGCACAAGCACGAGGACGAGATAATTGTGTAACGAGACTCGGTGTTTTGTGAACACAGATTTTGAGGCAGTATCGCGTGGCAAGAGGAGACTTTACTTCAATTGTCCTGGCTTCAGTGGCACAGCTAGCTCTCGATATCCCGTAGATGTCGTCCCGCTTCGACACCTTGTGAGCTGTCAGGAGATTGCGCTGTGGGGGAGATCGGCACTGACTGAAAAAAACGACGGGGGTTTCCAGTGATTGCACCTACATGTTCCGCACCTCGCACCAGTAAAATCACCAAGTCCTACAAATGGATGTTTGCTCCTCAGCTAAAGCAAAGTCTTACCAAAAGTAATTTTCTTATCACAGTCAATTGCTTGTTGGTAAGACGAACAAGCACAAACAAGGATCTGGAACAAACCCTCCGAAGATCACAACATTTCCACTCTTTTGTCACTTCTGGCACGATCTTACCGACTACAACCCTCAATCCTTGCACCAGCCGGTCAAGGGGGCCATTAAAACAATCCATTTCAACAGTGGGAAAGATCTGCACTTCAGTGCCGAAACATATCGGTGCGACTTGGCGGATTCAGCAGCGGTAATAATAAAAATACAGTGGTCACTTCAAGCCAATTCAATTTACGCCGTCGCGGGAAAAAACAGTTCCGCGCCTGAAGGGTTTCATTGATGCAAGACTAGTGCCACCACCGCCAAGAAATAAATGCCGATACTGAATAGTAATCTTTTTTCTCATTGAATCTGTGCTCATTCAAACATCTTGGACAGGTTCTGAACAGGCCACGCCCTCGCATCTCGAAACTTATCAACTACACCCCTCAGCGCCCTCCTCTCGTACCGATCCGTGAAAAAGTCCCCATACAACTCCATCCCAAACGCAGCGTGCACAAGAGCCGGTGGACATCCCGGATGGCAGAGACTTATCCCACACAGATCCAATATCATCTGCCGTACCTGATTTTCGATTTCTCTCCACTGCGCACGTGTCGATGAATTTCCCCTGATTTGACGTCAGTGGATCATCGTTAAATTAGATTTGATCTTGACTTGACCTACCCGAGGAAGGGGTTCTCTGCCATGAGCACCATCTTCGCTATGATGCTGAGCTGCATGGTTGTCACCTCCAGAGCGGAGGAGTACCAGATTATCGGGAATATTTCTCCATTCGACCTGTCAGCTGGTCGTACGTAGAACGGCTGATACTCCCGTCGTGCTTCGTCCTCCAGAACCTCACCCTGCTTCTGAAGTCGCACTGAACCCGTTAGTTTCACCACAATTTCTTCAAGGGTAGTACTTACGCCATTCTTGTTCTGAGCCATCAGCCCATCGCCATTTCGCAACCTGCGCCGTGTGAAGAACAATCTTATTCGCCTTCGACGCACCATGTCCATACTCTGGATCTAGAACCATCTTTGGCGGATGACGCTTTGTAAACGAGTGGTATAGCTCCTGGCGAACGGCCATCCAATACGCCGCTTGGATAAGTGATCGGCGGCCAAAGAGGGTCCTCGACGGTGGACTTCTGAGAGCAGCGTCGATGATGGCTAGGAAATTAACCTGGGGTCTTGCGTTCCGCTTTTGGTTCCGCTCCTGCTCTTGATCTTCTTCGTCGTCAATCTCTTCCAACTGTCGGAGAATAACTGTAACCTTTCAGCGGAAGCTATTGCTAGTCTTTTTGGTGAGTCTTACCGGCTGTGGCGATGATGCTCTCGAGCTTTTCGTCATCTTGGATGAGATGGAAGTCTCGTAGGGCGGGGATGCATTTTAACGTGTATTCAACTGCGTCGTGCGGTGTGAGTTTGGGGAGTAATTGGCCTTGGTAGAGAATTCCCTGTGGTGTTTTGTATTTCGGAAGACGGCTTAGATGGCGCGCTGAGAGGGCGAATATGGCGTAGAGAAGCGGTGGATGTTGTCGAGCACGGAGCGGTACAACTAGTTGAAAGTGCCGTCTCTCATCACACAGATCAAGCTGATCACGTTAGCATTTATCATCAGCTACCACCGGATCATCGGTACCCAATGTGACAGCTCTTCAACAAAGTATCGAAGCAAACACGCCTCTTGCGGATCTTCAAGAGGAAATTTCGTTACTTCTCCTAAACTGTACGGCTGGTGTGATCGGGGAGAAGGAACATGATCTTGCGGTGGGCCATACGGAGATGAATGGTCGTGGGTTACGGTGTATGCGCTCGAGGTATTCGGCAGGTCCGTGGGTGATCGACCTGTTGCTTGCTGCCATGGCGAAGAAGGGTAGCTAGGTGAGTTTCCAGCTGATGTGTTTGCCACTGGGAATACTGGGTTGTTTCTTAGGGGTTGATTGTAAGGTGGCTCTCTTGTCTCTGAAAGGTCGTTGAAATTTGCTGGGGCTATTGAAGATGCACCTGCACCTCCTTCTAATGGACTTTGCGGGTTGGTATTGACTGTTGAATGATTAAGTACTTTTCTTAACTGCGATATTATCTTTGGTCAATGACTTACAGTCTCTAATCTCGCTGTTAACCCAAGTCTGGTTCGTCATAGGTCCAGTTGATGAATTCCGAAAGACAGTTTTCTTCGCAGGTCGAGCACAAGGTAAGTTCTTAATGATACAGCGATGACACCTCGGCTGTCCTTCATCGCCTACAATTAATCAGTCATCATTCATCATCCATGTCTGCTCGGTTCAGTGAATTCGCCTACATTTGACATGTTTTTCTGAAGCCCGGTCAGCACCCCGCATCCAGCCACCGACGCGACGATCTCACCTTTACATTGAAGACATGGCCTCTTTACAACTGGCATCGTTCGCAAACAATTTGTATGAGACTGAAAAGATGCTGCGACATTGTAATCGAGACTTTCTCACTGGGTATCCACCACTGAAGGGCTCATTGCGAAGCTTTTCTCATCACGTGCGGTGGAATCGCTGTTCTCTCCGAGGCGTTGACGCGTCTCGGACTACCCTACACATTTTCAAATTGCAACCTTTTAAGTTGTAGCTTGAGCAGGAAGAAGCGAAAATTCATTATAGGATGGGAAATGGAATATTTGGGCTCCATAAGAACCCTTCGCATCTTAGACAAAGTGAATATTCAAGCTGTTGGGCGTTCAATAATTGGATCTGGTTTAGCGTAATCCTTTTGTTATGCTTGTTGTCAGCCTCATCCCAACTTCGACCGTGAACATCACGCTCTCATAATTACAAAAAATGTCACGAACAACAAGATCAACCGCCAAAAGACTAACCCGTCTCCAAACCTCATCCCCAGCACCTACACCCTCCCCCGCAACCCCCCCAGAAACCAAACTCTTCCCAACCTCATCCTCATTCGAATCTTACCTCTCCCTAAACCATTCCACCAACCAAACCGGTCTCTGGCTCAAAATCGCCAAAAAGAACTCCCCCGTCCCCTCAATAACATACGATCAAGCCCTCGACACAGCCCTCTGCTACGGCTGGATCGACGGCCAGCGAAAATCTCACGATGCAACCCACTTCATCCAACGCTTCACGCCCCGTCGGAAGAAAAGTCTCTGGTCTCAACGCAACGTGAACAAAGTCGCGGTTTTAATCGCCGCGGGTCGTATGACACCTGCTGGGCAGGCGGAGGTTGATGCAGCGAAGGAGGATGGGCGGTGGGAAAGGGCATATTCATCGTCAAGTAGTGCAGTTGTCCCAGAGGATTTTGAGAGAGCGGTGGAGGGGAATGAAGCGGCGGGGGAGTTTTGGAGGGGCTTGGGTAAGACGAAAAGATATAGTTTTTTATGGAGATTGGAAACGGCGAAGAGGCCGGAGACGAGGAGGAAGAGGATAGAAGAGTTTGTTGAACTACTGGCTGCTGGGAAGACTGTTTAATCCATTGCTGGGATTGTTCTCCATTATATTAGAAATCTACGGATACTTAAACATGATATACGAAGGGAGAATATTATGCAATTAGTAGTCATCTTCGTCGTAGCCATCTTCGCCTTCTCCATCTGACTCATCTGCCATGCCCATCGTGAAAGGATTCCGCTCTTCATCGTCATCTTCGCTCTCCTCGTCAGCAGTCCTGCTGCTTGCATCTGAATCATCGTCCACCGGGTTTTCCTGTCGATGGAGACGTAGCCTCTCAGCGAGAGAGAGTTTTTTGGGCGGCGCGTCTTCGTCTTCTGACTCGTCACTTTCTTCTTCGCTTTCTTCGCTGGAGGACTCGCTTGCGTCAGGCTCTTTGGACACGCCGCCTTCGTCTTCATCCTCATCATCTGAAATGATCGCCCTGGAGCGCTGCCGTGTCTGTTGCTGCACCTCCGGCTCATCATCTTCGTCGTCAGATTCAACGACCCGAGTCCTCGCGCGCTTCGCCGTGGGTTCCACATCCTCCTCATCTTCATCATCGGAATCGGAAACCACTCGTCGTTTGCGCCCGCGCTGTACAGGCGCTGCTTCTGGCTCGGGTTCAGGACTGGAGAAGTTTGCGCCGGCGCCGTCTTCATCCTCATCGTCGGAAATTTCTTGGGCAACGGGCGGAGGAGAGCCGCTGGCTAATGAGATGCCCTCTTCGTCGGAAGGGTCGTATGTCTCGACAATCTCATCGTCGTCGATACCATCACTTTCGTACTCATCGAGGTTAGGCCCATTGTTGCCATCGTCATCGTCATCATCCTCGTCTTCATCCGAAGTGTCGTCTCCCAGATCCGGTCCAAGTGTTTGCAGCAACTCAAATCGTCGAAGTCCGCGCTCGTATTCAAAAGCGACCATAGGCCATGCCTTGAGACCTCTTTGCTCCAACTCGCTCCCAAGAGGATCAGGCAAGTTGTCCCAAGTATCCCTGTCAATCTGGAATCTCGCAAAGTCGGGATGTCGCTGTAAATCAGGCCAGCACCACAAGAACTGCAAGTCTTCTCCGAGACCAGGCTGTTTCTCGTATGTTTGCGTTTGATATCGATTGATGAGATCCGACGTGCACCACCCCAAAGTCGACTTCTGGCAATCCGTACTCGAAACGTTCACGTAGAAGTACTCCAGCTGGGTGAACTGTCTCAAAAGGGCTGGCACGTCGGGACCGCTCAGATCGTCAAGGATGTTAGGCCCGCCAAGCGCAAAGTTTATGACCTCGCCAGCAAAGCCCGGTAAGTGAAACACCATTCTCCCCGGCGGACAACTGAGACCATTCATCAGAACAACGTCGGAATTCCTGTTAAACCGAACAGTGGCATCTCCAGACCCAGCATCGATGCTCAGGGTATCAGGAAAGGCGTTGGTGGCCAGAGCGCGGGACTCTTTGTGAACCGCAAACACCGCGCGGAGGTTCTTTGTCTGATCACCAAGAGCAATGCCGTCGCGTACAGTCCAAACAAAAGAACTTGCTGCGTCGGGATGCAGGGCTGTTCCATACGAGATCTGAAAGTCAAGCACACGATGCCGAGCGCAGAGTTCCGGACAGTACAACTCCCAGATGGTGTTGCGCAACTCACTAGGAAGCCGACCAAACTGGGGAAACGAGTCGAGATAAGAATCCTGGGTCAAGTCGTCGCGGTGGTAAATGTCGTCATCTTCATCGCTGGACTCTTCTTCGCTGCCTTCAGCAGCCATGGTATCTAGCAAGCCTCCGCCGTCGGAATCATCGTCGGACTCGGAGGATTCAACGCCGAATTCATTTTCGCTGGATTCTTCTTGTTCGCTGTGAGCGCGCTCGTCGTGAACCTCATTTTCACTCTGGTCGGATTGAGATTCGGCCATGTTTGAGGGTTTGCGCGCGTGGTTTGAGTAAGGGAGGTGAGCCTTGACGCGCCCTCGCCCTGCCTGAAAGCTTTGGTGAGAGCTGATGCAGGATGAGATGAGCGCACGTGACTAGACCTTCTTATCATCACGTGATCATCATTGCGGGCATAGGTTTGCTGCGTTGACCACGACGCGATTAGCCCCACGCGTGAATCATTGTTGGAATCGACGAAAAATGCACAAGTCGGCATTGGCATTCTTGAAATATCCGAATTACAGATCAAAAGTTTGTATTTCCCGCCCGGTATTCGTATCGTTTCCCGAGCGCCTCTCTCTTAAATTACCGCGCGGGGCTTTTGAGAGATGTTACTAATCTTAGTGCATCCTCACTACTGCACGACTGTCGCTTTGTCATTCTCCAACCCCATATTTCCCATCACTAACAATTAATCTCACCAATCGCCATATCACAAGCCCTCCCTGTTCAGTTAGGGCTGCATCTCGATGTCTTGGCGTTCCCCGACATGCCGACTCTGGTATACGGCTTACTCAATGATTATACCAATCACTGGCATGGAGTAGCGCAAAGCTCCGCTGCTGTACGAGGCTACGTCTGGCACCTTATTCATCTGTCTAGGTGGACAAGGTTTCGATTGCTAAGGATTGCTGTGCCATTATGCATGCAGCTATGTGGCTGGATACACCATCACGGTTGTGTCATGGACCTATAAAGACAACTCCTCGTCTTTCAATAACAGTCTCATTATCAACTTACTCTCAATTCAATTCACCCAGTCAACATACTCTTTCACACTCAACAACCCTCAAAAACTCAAAATGTCCAAGATTCTTACCGTTTTCGGCGCCACTGGCAACCAGGGCGGCTCTGTCGTACGCGCCATCCTCAACGACCCCGCTCTCTCCAAGGAGTTCAAGATTCGTGGCATCACCCGCGATGTCTCCAAGCCAGCTGCTCAAGCCCTCGCCTCAAAGGGCGTTGAAGTCGTTGCTGTAAGTTAAATAGCCTTCTCCACCATAACGCAATCTGACTTTACAGGCCGACATGAACACCGCAGAGCAAGTCGCTCCAGCTGTCAAGGACGCTCACACCGTCTTCCTCGTCACAAACTACTGGGAGACCAACAGTGGCAACGGCGAGATCGCTCAAGGCAAAGCTGTCGCCGACGCTTGCAAGACAGCTGGTGTGAAGCAGCTCATCTTCTCGTCTCTTCTTGACACCAAGAAGATCAGCAACGGTCGCCTTGCTCATATCAAGCATTTTGAGGGCAAGGCCGAGATTGAGGAGTATATCCGACAGATCAACGTCCCCGCGACATTTGTTCTTCCTGGCTTCTTTGCTTCAAACCTCTTCACCTCCATTCGCAAGAATAAAGACGGTAGCTATGGTTGGGCTCTTCCCGCCAATGGTGACAAGGCCAAGGTTCCTCTCTTTGACGTCAACGCCGACATGGGTAAGTTTCCTAACCGCAATAACATAGATATCTACTAACTCTCCCCAGGCAAGTTTGTCAAAGCCGCAATCAAGAACTTCCCCGGAACCATTAACAAGCGCATCTTTGCTGCCACCGACTACTACTCCCCCAACAGAATCATCTCCGAGTTCAGCGAAGTCATCGGAAAGCCCGCCACCTTCAACCAAGTTCCCGCCGATGTCTTCGAGTCTTTCCTCCCTGCTTCTGTCGCGAAGGAGCTGACTGAGAACATGATGCTCTTGGAGGACCCCGGATACTACGGCGATGCTGATCTCAAGGAGAGCCTGGGTCTTCTCGATGAGAAGCCTGTTACGTGGAAGGAGTTTGTTGAACAGAACAGATCCAAGTGGGAATAAATGAAAGATAAAAAGATAGTCTCGAACCATATTTAATAAAGTAGCATGGATACCACAAATTACCGAGATAGTTGTAGCACTCAGGTAGTATTGAATGATCAGTGCATCGACATGAACATCCACCATACAAGAGCGTGCATTAAGTCAAATTAAGACTCTGCTGGAATTAATGTGTGAAGAAGTAGGTAGGCAGTTTTAGATTTAGATTACAGGTTCCGATTCGCACCTCACCCCTAAGTGAGTGATCAACCATGATAAACGCTAATCATTCATCCACATGCCAATCATCCACATGCCAATCATCCATCACGCCTAGATCTTTCATCTGCTTCAAAAACTTCTTGATTGTATATTCGCCACTAACTCGAAGGCGACTTCTCACTGGTAGTCCGACACTCATCGTGACAGCCGTAATGACGATCTGGGCGCCATGATCTCCATATTCTCTGACGAGTTCCCGAGGTTTCTGTTCATTGCCTTGGGTAGTTCTGATTCTGGTAAACTTAGCAACTATAACCTCTTTCGGCTCCTTCTTCGACATTGTAAAGTTTGGACTGCTGTTGACTTATTTTTATCTGCAAATTGATTGAGGTTTCATGAAATCAAAGGCTGGGTGAGCCAAGATTGAGATTGCAGACCAGCTGCACATTGGTAGTTTTTATACCGAAAACCTGCTGCGGAGGTACCATGGTCACTGTTAATAACTTGCAGTGGCGCACGTGTGAGAAGTGAATATCATTCACAGAGTTGGGCAAGTTATCGGTGAGACACTGACATGACTCATCATGCTACTGTGACAAGCCGTGGCCAGTAGTGGTACGTGGTTGTTTTCAGTTGCCTTGCGATTCATTGCAAATGGCTTGCCATGTCCCATCGCGCTTTCTGAAGGGACAGTTTGATAAAGATGACCTCGTGTTCTAGTGACAAAGTTCCCAATTATGAAAGTAGTGGGGAGTAAAATTCGGAACTCTTCGCGTCACCGCTACGCATCCCTCTTACCACAAGGAATATCGATTTGAAGAAATAAGATTCAACCTTCTTGAAACTTCCAATCCTTCAACAAAGTTACTTGGACTCAGTACATAACACTAGTAAGGACGTCAAGGTGATAGGTCAGTAACGTAGGTAGAAGAGTGTACTAAAGTCGAGTACAGGAAGAGTTTAGATTGAAGTTGTGAGCCAGATGTTTTACTTATATTTCAAAACTTGGTGCTAAAGATTACTTATGAGACTAGAAGGTACTCTTGTTCTCTCAATCTCCAATTTGTTCTTCTATTCTCATTTAAATTCCTTTTATTAAAGTTGAGATTCACAATAGCTACTAGATATTACCGCCATAATATTATTTGGACTTCAGTTAAGTCTCTGGGATTTAATACTTGTCCTTAAATTTGCAATATAATTGTCATGTCGAGAGAACACCATACTACCTGGCGTATAAATTGAGGTAAAATAGTATATTTCTATGGCAGACCTGTTCGCCATCCCGCTCTTAGCGCCACATTTTGTCAACTACAGGATGCGATGGCAGATCCACATGAGAAGCGCGTGACCTAAATGGAATCGCAAATGAATCCATGTGCCCTGATGAAAGGTGAATCGCTAGAATACTGGTTTTTCTTAGCTGATTTAAGGGCAGAGAAACACAATACGGGTCGTCTGGAATTCCTACTGGAGACTCATAAGGGGTACGTGGCTGAGAATCTATATCAGGCATATCTTGCGAAACCTCTGGGTGCTTGATTGATAACCTTACAGCAGCCACATGTGCACCCCTCATCGATGTTTGATTAGGCATATTTCTCGTTGTCCAACAACCAAAGTAACTCATTTTGTATCATCCTTGGTGCAACAAGTCAACCCCACAAATGCGATGGCACCAATATTCTTCGAAAGGGTTACTGTTTCCTCCCACAGAAACTAAGATTTCAGCCCAAATTCTCGCTCCGAACCTCTCATTACAGTCCTGAGATGGTTTCGGTGTTGCGTTGCTTTTCTGTCTATACTTGTCAAACTCTAGTGTCATTTCACACACAGCGGCACGTCAGCTTAGTGCGATCTTACAAAGAGGGTACCAAGTAAGGTAGTATCTCTCACGAAGAGTGGGGGCTAGGGACAAAACGAAGAGACTGCGGAGATGGAGCTTCGCTGTTCGACATTAAGCCAAGCCAATAACCAAGGTTAGTGTGTGCTTGGAAGTCAAACTGACTTGCTGCTGTCACAAGCCCCAGGAATCTCTCAGCATTACTGATGGCCAACTGCTAGTTCAAGAGTCCAATAGAATATTGGCACCTCAGATAGATGACCCCGGTTGGCAAATTAGAGATCTTTCTACAGCATGTCAATCCGTCAATCTTGCCCTGATATGCTCGAAAGGAAGTCTATACGGAACAGACGTCTCGCTACGTATATCTGCGACTTCCCCATGCCATTTGCGTTGTTTCCTCACCTCAAAGTTGCGGCGCAAAGGCGTGGCTGTCGGATCTGAAGCTCTGGTAACGATAGAACTTAGCCGCCACGTTATTGGTGGAATCGATCACGTTCGTATACGGCACGACGATCAATTGAGATTTATTGTTCAGATACCGGATGGTGAGCTAATTCAAGACCCAGACAAGATGGGGAAGTATCGACATATAGATCTCGGTCATGTTGATTATCACATGATCAGGGGGTGGATAGCCCATTGTCGGCGCACTCATGGCAAACCCTATCAAATGCTTACAGCAAAGCCACTCCAAATAGCAAATTTCAGACTTCTGGATTGCGTGACGGAAGCTGTAGTGGAGTGTATGGGGTGTACGGAATATGTTGCCCTGAGCTACGTATGGGGTCTTTCATCGAGTCTCGGAGAAAGGCATCAGGACCTGCCGTCCAACGCCGTAATTAGAGACGCCATGCGCGTTACACTTCCAATTGGAGTTCGACATCTATGGGTTGATCAACTTTGCATCGATCAACGAAGCACCGAAGACATGATCTGTCAATTAGGTCAAATGAACACTATCTGTACGTTCTCGAGACTGCCATAAACATAAGATTTGGGCAACGAGCTGACGGACTTTTAGATAATCAAGCAAATGTCACCATAATAGCTGCAGCAGGAGAAAGTGCATCATATGGTTTACCTGGCGTCGGGCAGCGCCCTCGCATGATTCCCAACAAGTTCACCCTAAACGGAAAGACGTGAATGTTCCGTCGTAGAGTGATCAAACATCACGTGGACGAAACAAAATGGTCGACTAGAGGCTGGACGTACCAGTAAGCAGTGTTCTCCCGCAGGTGTGTCATTTTTACTGATGGCCAAGTCTTATACCAATGTGGAGGCATGACTTGTGCTGAGGAATCGATGGAAGATTTTGCCACTTGCGGACGAGAAGGTTTCCCCATCTTTGAGCGTATGGCTGATAAAGACTCGAATTCAAGACAAGATCTGCCAAGGGGTAGGAGGTTCATGCGAGACTTGGAGGCATACTCGAAGCGTGAACTTACATACGACTCCGACATACTGAGAGCCATGGAAGGTGTTTTCGGCTTCTACGCCCAACTGGGAACATCAGTGGAACAATACTGGGGTCTACCACAAGATGGGTTGGCTGTGAAATTTCAATTCAGGGTTCGGAAGAATACGATCTTGCAAGATCAAAACATGATGATGTTGTCGGAGCTCTTCTCTGGGCCATGTTGTGGGAGCCAGCTTGGAGTAAAGTCCAAGACATAAAGACTGGCCTGGCCAAGGGCAGCGGCTTTCCAACTTGGTCTTGGGCCTCCTGGAAGGTCGAAGTAAGATGGAGCTGCTTGACAAACCTCGAGCACCTGGAAAAGAATTTCACGGCGCCACTGTTTGTGGAAACAACGACTGGCAGTCTTGTTGAGCCGAACGAAGAATTCGCCCGGTTGCTCGCCTCCGGAAAGTCCTGTGCGGTTTTAGGTTTGAGCCATATCTTGGGAATTACGACCAAGGTTTTAGATCTGCCTTTTATAGAACGCGCGCACTATAGACCCACGATCCTCTAAAATTCGAGCGTCTCGTTTCCCCATATACAAAAAGGCCAGCACTGGCTCACAAAGGATCAGGGCTCCCACGAAGCCAACTGGACTCATTTTGTTGTTCAAAAGAATATCGGTGCGGGGAGAGGACTCGTCTGGTCTTTGGATTTTACGCATGGCGGGGTGACCAGTAGTTCCGATCTTGCTTTCGACACCAACACCGATACCATCAATCTGAGACTCTTGACACTTCGATGCATAGTCCTAGGTCACGACCGCGGCATGATTGTGCAGTCCAGTAACGGCATATCCAAACGAGTCGGGCTGTTGCGGTTCGAAGGGGAGTTTTTCGAAAATGGTCGAGTATCAGGCGACGGATATGGGTACCACGACGATAGAGTAATATGGCCATGGACCGACTCTGTACAGAGTAGAGATCTTAGAGACCACTTCCCAGATGTTGAGCGGACTGTACGTTTAGGCTAGCAAGGAGTTGCTGGTGTGCGCAACCCCTGTGGCAAGGGCATTCAACTGTGAGATTCTGTGCACGTCAGTCAAAGCATCTAATTGGAGAAGCATTTTTGGGGTTGGGAATAATTAGACCTGAGCTAATTCACTCCTATGGGCTAACTGAGGGGTAGCTACAGAGCTAACTCGTAGTGAATATGCAGGACACAGTTTGAATAGAACCCGTCTTGGCAAAAAAGCTTAGCATCAACTAAGTGACGAGGTCAGATCATGAAGCATGGCATCGGGTGCGAAGATTGGCATGACTAGCAAATAAACCATTACGCGTCCCACGGGTCTAACCGTCAGACTAGTTGCAGGCAGCTGAAATATATCCTGCAATGGATTGGCTGCTCCGTAACACCATGATGGGCTAAATGTGTCAGTGGCTTTGCTACGTAGGTCTGGACTCTGCCGGACTCGTTTTCCAGTATGGCCCTAAATGATCTGCCACGCGTCAAGTATCACCACCTAACACCCTTACTCCCTTAATCAAGAAAACGACAATTGGGCCCTTTAAAAGATGCAGTGTACATAGCGTCTCGTTTCAATGACGACACATGTTAGATTAAAGGACTTGTTCGTCAAAAGCGACTGCCTTCGTCATTCTATATGTCTCGTAGAGGTTTATCAGACTATCAACCACCCCGTATAGTAACATCCCCATGCTGCACAGAAGTAGGTATGAAAGATAGAGTTGCGCCCAGTTATACAGCCTCCCTCAGGTACCTCAGCTGCCGATACATACTCGCTGCACTGGCGATATCATTTGCATTCAGCAAATCAATTCCCTCCTGCACAAGTAATTTCCATACGTAGTCCCTATGCCCTCTCGGCCAGTCAGGCAGCCCCCAGAGTCTTGACTTCAAGTTTCGATGCTTTGCGATTCGAAGCTGTTTCCTTAGAGTTTCCATCTGCTGAGTGCTGAAGCCTGTCCGAACACTGCCAATTACCTTGCTGAAAGGGGCAGAGGCTGTATAAAATTCATTTTCCAATTCGTACGGACCGTAAAAACCGTTGCTTTGGATGAACCCTGTTTCAGTGAGCAGATTTAAAGGAGCGTCGAGAAACGTATCGTGGCGCTGCTGCCATTCTTCAAGGTCCGTGCCAATGTTTATGTCGCGCCGTTTAATAATGTTTCCTGTGCCCACTATGGTTATGGGCCCAGGCCACAATATCTGATTTGTGGCCATGGTTTTGTCGTGGCGAGATAGGTATCTCAAATCGCGCAAAGGCCCTAGTTGCTGAAGAACCAAAGGCCATGTCTTTACTGGATCATCTTTCACGTCGATGAACAGTATCAATGTTGTATTCGGCTCCGTGACAAAGACACCAGAGGCCTGGGCAGTGGAATCGAAGGCCTCGTGTGGCGCTGGCCGATTCATTGTATCCAAGATCTGTAACAGCGGATCGATGTAAAGCGATCGTAGAGTGCGACTTGAGGAAAGTGATCGTTTGTCATGACCGACGAGGAGGTCCTCTCCATCTGGACTGAGCCATACATCTGCCTCAACACTCGCACAGCCTACAGAAAGTGCTGAAAAGAGAGGATGAGGTCTCCAGTAGTCGTTGTGAGAGTGACACATTACTGGAGAGACAAGGTGCGACAGTTCCGCGCTCCATATCACAGCATTGTATCTCGAATCTCCACGTCTGAAAAGTCGGTCGCAAAACGTAAACTGAGCCGTCTCATACGTATAAAGAGCGTTTGAAAAAAAGACAGGAAACATTAAGAAGAAAGGCGCTCTATTTCAACTGTCAGCCGCTGTAGGTTTGTCTTGGCTATGATGATTATGACTCGATACAACATACAAGATTATTATTGTACAAACGATGGCGGTAGGCCAAAACCTGACGCGTTTCTGCCGTGCCCTTGATGTCTGTTCCTTGCATCGTGGCAGACCGTGTTCGACTTGACACAAGTCGTCATCTCTCTGTGAGGGAAGTGGCCGATAATGGCCGAGTCCGGCTAGACGTTTAATGTAGAAGTAAGTGGAAGCCTTCATGTTATGTTGTCTTTAACATGCATAAACAGACACTGATGCAATGTGGAACTAAAGGATATGGGAGCAACTGACTAGAAAATCAATGGGAAATCCCAGTAATAGCTTTCACTCTCACATTTATTGAACTTTTCAAGAAGCACTTAGGTTTCAAGTGACTTGCATGCTGGACTGTCCGGTGTTCTGATGATAGATAGGCCAGGAGCAGTTCATTTCAGCCTGCCAGTAGATCAGGTGTTCCATAAGTGACAAGAACCCTGCTCCTGATGACGCGTCCTCATTTTTCATCGCCAACATTGCGCTGAGAATTTATGGCTGCTCCTTTGTGCTAGTCGAGCATCACGGGCAATGGCGTCTTTAGACCGAAACTGTGCACCGTAACTCCCGCATGGCCATTGGTCTAGCGGTGGAGGCCCGTGTGGAACTACGCGCATCAAGTTCACGAGAGTGTGTACCGTAGTCAGGCCGCGTTTCTCAAGAGTCATTAGTTCCCCACTCATCGTGACTTATCGAGTTTTGTGCTCGATCTTACATCCACTGATAGGGCCTGGTCTCTCCACGCTGCACGGTTCATGCCAAGCTTTTACGCCAAGACGGGGTTCTGCATGCATTAGCGTAGGTTTCCTATGTAGGAGAGGTAGTCACCTAGGCTGTGCCACCAGCGAATTTTCGGACGGGGGGAGCGAATATAGGATGTTGGCTGGGGACTCAGCTAATCCTGGCACCCCAACCATCAGCTAGCCCTGATAGAAATACTTCCGCGCATTACAATATATCGCTCAAAAAGGGCGTAAACATATCACTCAAGTCTGAAGCTGTCGTAATCGTCAGGGGCGGAGTCGATCAAGTATCCCCCTTAGAGGTCTCATCCACTATCCTTAATGGTACACCTTTTCTGTTTCAAATCTAGCGTACTCTAGGCAGTCAAAGAGGCATCGGAGTCTTGATCATTCCTCTAGGATGGTATTAGAACCCAACATTCAAGGGCCGTTGTACATATCTCGAGACACTTGTCAACAACCCTAACCATCTCTTGGTGTCTTGGAACATGAACCTTTTGGATCGAAAGACTGAGTGACCAACATTTCCCTGCTACGGTTTATATGTTTTTCTTTCCTCTTTGACCACTTCGCACTTCTTCTGTTGTCTTCGTTTCGACCATGACTCACCAATATGTCATGAATGGCATACTCCGTCGCCTATCCCGTCGTATAAGACTTTTGGCCTTTCTATCATTCTTCGTCGCAGCAACATGGACCTTCATCATAAAATTGCGGATAACTCGCTCCAAATATTGGGATATTGCGCAGGAATATCCACTAGTTTATAGGCATATCAATTCGTTCAACGGCACGGGAGGTGGTACGTCGGACGTTCCAACATCGTACGCCACAAAGAATGCTCACAACGCTAACACTAGAACTAAGCATGGTATATCCCTCCATATTGGGCTGATGTGCACAGTAAAAACCCACAAAATATTCTCGATGCTGCTCGTATAGTCTCACAGAGCGCTCTGTCTGACAGAGAGAGAAGAATACCCTTCTCTGATATCCCATTGGTTGTCCACCAAACCTGGAAAACGGCAGCGGCTGATAATTGGAATCCCAGAATACTACCTTGGGTTGAATTGTGGCTGGAGAACTCAATTTTGGTTGGCCGTGGACCGTCGATGGCATACTTATTCTGGGATGATACAGGAATGCGTGCGTTAGTGGAAGAATTCGAGAACGACTTCCTTGAGCGTTATGACTCCCTCCTGACACCAGTTGAACGGAGCGATGTATTTCGCATTTTAGTGTGCAAGCATTTTGGCGGAATAGTAGGTGCACTCTGAAAATACTTACTTTAGAGTTCATTCTAACTAATGCAGTATGGGGATCTGGATACTGAGCTTATACGGCACCCAGCTACCTGGATAAGTGAATCTGATATAGCTGCCTGGACAGACCCGAAAACAGGAAAGGCTCATGGCTATTATAACACTTCGGTAACACCAGACTATGAAACGCCAGTAGTCAGCCTTCTTTGGGGATTAGAAGCCGATAATGACCCAGAGTCCGATGCATACTGGCGCCAAAGCTATACATATCCCCAACAACTATCGCAATGGGTATTCGCTGCTGCCCCTCAACACCCGGTATTCGAACGATATATGGATAATCTACGGAATTATACCAGAAACAACGAAACAACGGCTCAGAATAGTGACCCACTTAAGAGAACTGGCCCTGCGGCTGTTACTCTTGCAACCAAGTCCTGGCTAGAGGACCATGTGGGCTTTCGATGGACCAGCTTGACAGGTGTCAAGGATGGGGGTAAGTCTAAGTTGGTTGAAGGCATACTCATTCTTCCTATTACCGGCTTTCAGTAAGTTCATTCCCCCTTAAGCATAATCTGCCTTTCGTAGACTGCTAACGTTGCAAAGTCCGAGTCACGGAAGCCGTAACGATGTTATGGGCAGAAAACCGATAACAGACCCCGCGGCTAGATTATGCCATCATGGCACAGGATTGTGGAAGCATTTCAATTTCGTGGGAGAGTACGGAAAGGTTTGTCGAAGACTTTTCGGCCTTTGTAGGGATTGGCCAAGGATAACAGGATAATGGAGTAGTTACATAACTGCTTTTCCGCCCATTTTGGTATTCATATCAGACATACATTTTAAGAAAGCCATTATCTCGACATATGCCAGCTGATGGAAACGCCATTCATTCCACGATTTGGGTTTTCTGATTCTCACAGTCTTATCATCAAAGAAGAGAGGAAACAATGCCAGATAATAATTAACCAAAAGCAGAAAGCGCGAACTGATTTTATACATAACAAATTAATGGCCCTTACATAACAGGTACAGTTGCTTAAAGTAACACCGAAACGTGTCCTTTCAGCTCTGATTTGACGCAACATGTCCCATTCGCTTGTTAGTCGCTATTTTTATCAGGGCTGATTACATTTGTAACTCTGTGGCCAGTAAGAGAGCCTCAATTACGCCAACTACAATCCTAGTCCCGCGCAAGTGAGACAACCTCCAGCTGAAATTAACCCCGCGCGGCTGATCATCACCAACAGGCAGCCAAAACAAAAACCTCAACTTTATTCTGAGTACAGCGGCAGGACTGAAATGGCCGAAGTCCTCGGTATCGCATCCGGTGCCGCGGGCCTCCTGAGTCTAGCGATAGAAGTCACCAAGCTCAGCTACACTTACATCGCCAGCGTTCGGGGTGCGCCTAAATCGTTAACCTCGTACATTGGGGAGCTTGCAACGCTCACCTCTGTTCTGTCACAGCTCCAAGGCCTCATTCAGGCTAAAAATTTCAACGGCCAGAATGGCCAGACTCTCAGCAAGGCTTTACACGACTGTCAACTGGAAGTAGAACACCTGAGGGTAAAACTTGAGAAAAAGCTGTCGTATGGCAGAATCAAGGCCAAGGTGGCTGCTTTGGCTTGGCCGTTGTCGGAATCGGAGTTGCTGGAAAAAGTAAATATGCTGCATCGCTACAATGGCATTTTCTCATCTGCCTTGCAAGCTGATAGTTTGTACGTTGCTCGGCTGGTAAGGGAATCTTGACTGATTATTTGTCAAGAACCATGGCAATCGCAACGAACAAAGAGTTGCGAGACATTAGGCAAAGTAAGTCTTTATCACAAATGCTTCTGTCTATCTAGTGGACAAGCCGCCATAACGTGTATATATAGGTACCGAAGCGAAGCAAATAATTGCCTGGTATAAGTGGGATATCGCAATTGAGGCTTCAACCTCTCACCTGGATGATTACTGTCCCTCTACATGGCAGACATTTCTATCGGGCTCTTTCTATCAGTCTTGGCGGAGTGGCTCAACACCCGTCGTCTGGGGATATGGACAACGTCAGTTCTTCTTCCCCTCTTGACATATGGATACTGAAGAAATTCTAGCTGGTGCTGGGAAAACAGTGTTGGCGTAAGAATTCCACCCGATGGTAACACCTGAGTTGGCAACTCAAGGATACTAACTCCATGTATGATAGCGCCCTCGTTCTTCGGGATGTCGAGTCTGGTAACTTACCCGGTACGGCCATCGCCTCACACTTTTTCAGCAGCAGCAGGCCCAAGGAAACTGTGAGTAATGTCCTGCGAAGCCTTATCGCCCAAGCACTCCGCGGCTGCCCTGTCATCCCCCAAGAAGCATCGGCCCTGTATGAGAGAGGGTCCCAGAATCTAATGATAACCGATCTGATCAACGTCCTCGGGGCGATTGCCAAGTCAATGGCCACCTGTATCATTCTTGATGCACTGGACGAATGCCCCTTTCTTCACAAGCTTTTCAGCATTCTGTCGGCATTACAGGATCTGGGAGTCAGAATCTTTGCAACAGCTCGGGATCTGCCGAAGATTAGGAAGCACTTCGACAAGAAGCCAAGAGTGGAAATTTCCGCCACGAGACAAGACTTGGATTTCTACGTTAATCACCGGTTGGAGCATGGAGAAGTTGATGTCGAGTCAATTGAAACAGGATTGAAGTCAGAACTTGTATCTGCGATTGTGAAAAGGGTGGCGGGGTCGTAAGTTCACTCACTAGTCATCTGGCATGCTGATAGACTGATGGGTTTGATAGGTTCCTACTTGCTCGGCTCATCATGGATCACATCACAAGCCTACTCACCATCAAGGACATACGAAAAGCCCTGATCTCGTTACCCGCTAATTATGATGAGGCGTACCTAAACACGTTTGACCGTATAGTCAAGCAAGCCCCTGGTCTGAGAGACCTCGCCTTGAAAGCATTGAATTTCATTTCTTACGTCAAGGAGCCTTTACGGATGGTCGAACTGCAGCATGCACTTGTCACGGAAGAAGGTATGGTGGAAGTCGACCCAGAAGATCTTCAGCCTTCTAGATCTATCATCTCATCATGCCTTGGACTACTTGTGGTTTCGGGACCGGAGAAAATCGTCGAGTTCGTACACTCGACTGCGCGAAACTTCCTCCAGAGTCGACCTGAAGGGATGGATAAGCGCCCCCATCTGACGATTGTTCGCAGCTGCATCTCGTACATGTCAACAAATGAGATGCGCCAGGGCCGTTGTCTATCCCACGAGGACGTCACTCAACGTTGTCAAAAGCAGCCATTCCTACATTACGCAGCGAATTTCTATGGCTACCATGCTCAAGAAGTCGAAGATGAATGCTTCCACCAGCTTTCAGGGTTTCTAGAGAACGATGCCCTTCGGGAAAGCTCTTGGCAGCTTTTGAACTTCAAAACTCATCTCGACACTTCTGTCTCCAAATCCATGTTTGAGTCTAGTCCCAGAAATGTACTGGCTCTACACGTGGCCGCATTCTGGGGTTTTCAAACGTACATTGATCGCAGCTTGAGTTACACTCGACAGGGAACTCCAAGCATTCAGAAACAGAATCTAAACAAGGTTGATTCTCACGGATGGACGCCTTTACACTGGGTCGTGTCCATGGGCCATAAGAGTATAGTTGAGATTCTTCTCAGATCAGGAGTGAGTCCCGATCTTCCGGATCTTGCAGGATGGACGCCAACATTCTGGGCAGCTTTCAAGGGCCACGCGGATATCATTGAAATGCTCTTGCGCTATGACAAAGCTCCATTTCGATGCGATGTTAAAGGACTCAATCCACTTCACTGGGCAGTATCCGCGGGCCAAACCGAAATTGTCAAGCGGCTTTTAAATCTCAAGACACGCTTTGCACAGTACGAAAGGTCGCCAGTACTATCACTAGCGTCACTGGATGACTTGACGGTTGAGAGAGCTCGCGCCATGACGACCAGGGCAAATGAGAGTCCTTTTAAGTTCTACTCAGAGGGGACAGATATCGAAATGTTTTCCGCCATTTTCGACGCCCTAAAGCAGAGTTTTCGTGAGAAAGAAGACAAACCTCGAGAAAGGGGTGAGGGCTATTATACATTTGATCCGTTCCTTTATGGACCTTTTGGACAGATTCTCAAGGGCGATCACGGAAGAAGAGCGAGGCCGGACCGCGACTATCAGTGGGGAAAACCAGATGTTGGGTTTCTTAAGTTTGTGGACAAACTGCTGATTCACGCCACGCGGTCGCAGGACTTGCCCATCATCAAACTGGTGTTTGACCTCAAGCTTGTGAAAGCTTCTGGGATTGACAGCCTTGCTCTGCTTCACGAAGCGGCAGCATCCGGCTGGGTCGAGGGTATGACTGCTTTGATTGACCTCGGGGCAGATGTCAATAATGCGGAGAGAATTTATAGGCAAACACCTATCCACAGAGCCTGTCTGAATCAACGGGAAGAAGCAGTCAAACTGCTGTTGGGTATCGACAAGGTTGACATCAATGCTCAAGCCGGCGATGGGCGAACACCAATTATGGATCTCATGACCGCTTCCTATGAAGAGAAAGCAGTCAATATATATAAGCTACTGGTTTCCAGAGGAGCTTCAATTTCAATTCAAGATACGAAAGGCAACTCGCTTATGCATTACGCCTTACGGACCTGTAATGCTACAATCGTGCAAATGTTGTGCACCGCCGGATTAAGCATAGAATCTCCAAACAAAAACGGCCAATTACCGTTACACTGGATGGCTCATTGGAAGTACTTCGATCTTCGGAAGCCCGTCACACCTGATGAAGTCCAAGCTGTGAGAAAAAGGCGAAAAGATTGTATGACGCTCGTCTTTCAGCTATCAAGTCTTAGCTCCCTGGATTGCATGTGTGATTGGGAAAATGGAGCAACGACTTCTAGGCAAACGCCTTTGTCATTGGCTTTGAAAAGTCACAATTGGGACCTTGCAGCCGACCTGTTGAAACACATCAATCAGCCTGTGAATATGGGTTCCTTGCTGGGTAAGCATGATTAATCTTGGCTAGACTCGCTAAATGCTAATTGCTCGGGTATAGATCCCTATAATAACATTGTACACGAACTATGTATGGTGTCAGAAAGACTTGCCACGGTCTCAACCCCTGGAAGCCGTGATCGAACGATGCTATATTATGAGTTGCAGCCACTTCCCTCTGATGATTGGACTCGTATAGTTCAACTGTTTCTCGACGCCGGAGCTGATATCAATAGCGTTGATTGGGATGGGAACACGCCCCTGCAGCTTTGCGTACAGAGAGCTGCTAGCATACCTGTCATTGATATCCTGCTCAAACTCGGAGCCAGTCCGTACCAGGCGGGGAAAGACGGATTAGATTGCTTCCAGCTTGCACTGATGTCTTGCGATGAAGCAGGCAGTTGGAACATAATGCGCTGTCTCCGGACCTACGCCAACACTCATCCAGATCCAAGACACTACTTCTGCCGAGGAGGTTTTCTCATCGCCGCCGATACTCCCATAGATAATGAGGAAACTCGCTACCTTCAGGTCCTCCACCAGACCAATGCTATCAACTGTGAGACGCGGTCGGGTCGTACCATGGTCTACGAAGCCGCTAGTCGAGGAAACACACGCTTGGTACAAAGGTTGCTGGAACATGATGCTTATGCCTATTATATAGATGACTTTGGTAGTTCTGCATTGCATGCAGCGGCCAAACAGCAAGCTCCAACGACGGTAGCCGTCCTCCTACAGGCTGGAGCAGATGTCCATCACGCTTCTGTGGACGAGTATGGCTTCGCAATTACGGGTACACCGCTGCATGTTTGTCTCAAGGCCTGCAATGGCGGTAAAATCAAGAGCGAATTAATCGAAACAGTTCGCACCTTGCTGAGCTACGGTGCTGACCCAAATCATGCGGCCGTCAGGGACGATCATACAGAGACGAGCCTCTCACTCTGCCTCAAGGCACTGTGCCACTCAATATACTATCCTAAACTCGACGCAATACCTTCTGAAGATTCAGACCACCTGTTACTAGAGGTACTGAAACTACTGGTTGATGCGGGAGCACGGGTCGCTGAGAGCGCGGATGATATCATAGTTGGTGTTGTTGCGAAAATGGAGGGTTATGAATCGCTGTGGGAAAAAATGAGATCTCAATTAATGTCATGCAGGTCATAGGTTGAATGAGGTATTTGACGATAATAGCTGGCATATAAATGAATAATCGAATGGGATATCATATTTTGCATCACCTCCGTTTGTATTTACTCAACCTAAGTTTTCTGTGCTGATTCGTGCTATCAGCCACAAGTCCCAACTGCAAATAACATATCTGGCTTAGATGTATGCTACTATAAAATCTCTATTCAGGACCTACAACCAGCAAAATCGACAGCATCCGACGATGACTGAGTGAGAGATATTACGATTGGTCTCGCTGCTTGTTGGTGGAGCGGTTTGATGATTCGGCATTATTCCTGATACATGTGTTGAGGAGTATGCAAGGTTAGAGAGCTTGCTTGTTGCCTGGATTGTGTTTTGATGCAGCGCCTTTCTTTCTGGGTAGATGTAATAGATATTGGTGAAACTTTATCCCTCTAGGGAATGGATAGGTGTTGTTACCTGTTTAGTAAGATAGCAGTGTGTATTAAGATAGGGAACAGAGTTCAGGGGCCTTCTGGATGTGGTAGCAAAGTAGTTAAAGTTGTAAACATACATGCCTTGTAGTTACGCCTATCCATAGTTGGTTTGTTTCATCTTAGGATTGTGGAATTAAGTGTATGCTTAGCTATAAGCCATATATCCAGCCTCTAAAACGTTGCCTAATTATATCATGCGGGTCGCTTTCCCGTGCCACCGCAGCTTTCCAGTAGATGCAAGCGGTGCGGGATAGACACGACCTGGTTTATTCATGCTAGCTTAAGGTATAAGAAGAAGATATTTAATCACTATTTTAGATAGTTATAAGCTGTCAATACTGACATACCGCTTTTTTATATCTTTAATTATTAAGGTAATTTTAATTTCGATAATACTTACTACGTAGGCCGCTCTCTGAGATAATAGACCTAATTGAAATCGTACAACATAAATCAGCTCATACTTGCCAGACAGTGTGGGGCCTATAGGATCTATGCCTCTCATTTACCCCGCATGTGATACCCCGATGCTTCTTTATGCCTCAGCCTAGCTCAGTTTGTTTTGCGGTCAAAATTGAAAACATCAAATAAAGAGCATTTTGTAAAGGATATGTACTTATGATTTTAGGGAATTAGACCTTACGCGCGAAGCAGTGAGCCATCATGGGCGACCCGCTCAGTGTAGCGTCCGGACTGATCGCCGTTGTCACCGCCACACTGCAATCAAGCAAATTACTCTATGAGACTATCCAAAGCTTCCGAAATCACCGAACTGCAGTTTTGGATCTTGTTCGCGAACTCAAAGGCCTTGAATCAGTTCTCACTCCGCTGCAAGATTATGTCCGTTCCGACGAGACCGCGTTCTTACCGCTCAAAGTTCCTCTCATTCAGTGTCGACAGGCGTGTGTAGATTTCCAAATCCTGATCGAGCAGAACAGCAGGCGCACTCGAGCAGAGGCAAGAACAAGCTGGAGAGACTGGGCCAAGTTGATTTACATGAATGGCGATATTACTTCTTTCAAAGAACTCTTGGCCGGCTATAAAGGGACGATAACTATAGCGCTAGCTGACGCCAACTTGTTAGTCGCTCGCCCCAAAAGAAAGGTTGTCGTTAACTTGCTTCTAGGCGCTCCTCCAAAGTCACCCTCCAAGTTCTGAACGATTACAAAAACCTGATTTGCGACACTAAACTTGATCTGGAGAAGCATCTGAAAGACATCGACTCCAAATTGCAAGACATAGTATCTCAAGGCGCCACGACCGAAGCTACTGAAGGCCAGACTAATCTCCAGAAATTTGAGAGCGAAAAAGAAAGTACAGAACGATGCCTTGAGTATTTGAAACATCTTCTTGAAGAAATCAATGGGATGAGTTTTCAACCCGTTTTTGCTGGGTCTGCCTCGAATACTGCTGTCGTATCTGTCTCAGCTGGCAACATGACACTTGCTGATTCCCTCACTATTTCCACGCTCAAGACATGCAGCTACAATCTCTCGGACACCATCGACCGCCTCGAATCGCACCGTGATAATACCGAAGAGAATATCCGGCTTAGGTCCTTGGTACAAGATTCAAATCACAAACTAGATCCTGGTGCCAACCGCGAGACACTTCAAAATGAGTTGGAAAGCACTAAACAGTGCTTAAGTGTGTGTGACCGGGCATCGGAGTGGGCATCCTCCGGAAGGGTCCACGTGGTTGAAGATATTAGCGTCGGGAACGATGGAAAGCAAATATGCGTGTCTACACTAGGGGACCTATTTAACATCAAAGGGGCTAGGGCCGGTGATGGATCCCTTCAATTCTTTGGGTCTGTTTCAGAGGGTAGTCTCAACGATGTGCTAAGATCCCAGAACCAGCGACAATATATACGCAATGAAGGCAAGGAAGACGAGGGATGCGTAAGCGGAGGGTATATGCAATCAACAAGATAGTTCTATTCGCTCCTCTGCAGCCTCTCCGCGGCCCTATTGTGTTGCTCCCTACCAGCCTCTGCCAGAGACTTTCCTGCCCCATGTTTCTCGAAGCGCGATGCTTCAGCGTATGCGGGTGACTGCCGATTTGTAATGACTTGGCGTTGGTTCAAGATCTTGGTAAGTTCCTGTACTGAGCTGTCTTCCCAAGAACCGATAACTTGATAAGAGTTGACTCCAGCTCCAACGTCTTTAGCGTCATAGAGGTGGTCTTTTGTCGATACCAAGAGCTGGACGCCGTTATCTCCGACTTTAATCTCTTGCAAGCGATGCGTCGGGCGGCTGTATAATTCTGTCGCGTCTTTAGGCGGCGTTCGCGTATCTCGGTTCTCAGGAGCTGACATTTTGTGGTATTGTAGTGTTCAATATGACGATTAGCTTCGCATGAACCTAAACGAAGAGGTATGAGGGAAATTTTATCACCTACCCCGCTCTGTGAGACTTGACACATGACAGCATACTGAAAACTTGTGGGGCCGTGATTTTTGTTTTAGTTTTAATAGTTACTAAGATATTATTTAATTGATAACTTACAGATATTAATTTATGTTAATAGCCTATTATTAATTTAATCTTATCTGAGAATAAATATTATGTATTTTATTTACATTACTTAGTACACAAAATTAAGCTGACTTATAGATAAAATTATTTTTATTATCATTAATATTCAATCCTAGCAAATGATCTGAGTTTGTGAGCAGCATCGTCGTACCTTGATCTGATTTTCCAAAGTCCCCGCGAGAGGGTTTGGTAACATTCCAATGGCAAAAGAAGTGATCTTGGAAGTCTGGAGACGTCTGGAA